>JARJEC010002647.1:0-15374 GCA_030264575.1 Tachinus sp. AB-2021 | reverse complement strand
GGTTAATCACTGCTTCCAAATGTATTACTTTTGTTGCAAAACACCCCTCTTCTTTTTGTGACTATTATTTGTATAGATCCAACATAGTCTATATCAGTATGTGTAAACGAATGATAAGGAGTTTCTATTGCTGCTGGTAATTCTCCAATTAATTTGTTTTTTGAAATCGAATACAAATTGTGCAACGCTTTACAATCGATCGAACAGCTTTTTTCCACTAATTATCCAATATTTTTTCCAAATGTATGCCAAGGTAGATGGTATACCTCCGCGTGGTAATCACTAAGCATGTGAAGTGATGGTAAAATTATTATCATTAAGTTGAAATAATGATTTTTCCAGCTTTTCTCCGACTTGCAGAATTTTGGTTGATTAATGTATGGATATAGAGATGCTATTTTGTATGACTTTTTAACAATTTTGTCCCGTTGAAGTAGGTTCTTTTTTTCTTCTTTTTTTGGTTCAAAATTCTTATTGCAGAATTTTGTACAATTACAATCGGTATTAACCGATTTTTCACAGATCGACCACTGACAATGTATCTTTATTATTTTCTTGTTTATTGCATTTTTTTCGATAAATATAAGACAGCATGCCACAATTCCAAATAATTTTGTGTATCATAATTATTGTTGCTGCTTACCACGATGTGGATTTGGATAATAATTTGTTATAAATTATTTACTTGATTGTTTTGATTTTTGCCGAATTGGCGTTGTGATACTGGTTATCGGTAGGGTATATTTTGTTTTTTAACATCTTTATATTTTTCCACACGAAAAAACATATAACCACTCACACTGACTATATTGTATCTATAATGCTTGGATCACATTTATCACATATCCATGATTTGATTTGTTTGGTTTCTTCTGTTGTTGGTCCAACTATTTTATTTACTGGTTATAACTTTGGGTTTGTTAACTACAGTGGGCCATTTCACCATAGTGCAGAATCTTTGATTCTGTTTGGTGATACAATTCTTGTTATGAACTTAAGTTTGTCGTTTGTTGCAACGTGATTCTATACTATGTTGGGTAATTTGGAATTGATTTATGCTAATGCTAATAATTTGAATACATGATTACCATGCTGCCGGTCACATGTTCATGAGGCACTAATCTTATGTAAATTACGATTATTATGATATAATCGATAAGTTATATTAATAATATCAATATTTTATTAATTAAGGAAGGATTGTGGGTTTAGATAAGAATAAAATAATTATTTACAACATTATAATTATATATATATAATTATTATACATATTGAATTCATTATTATACATAATAATGTATTCAATTTGGAATGAAAATATCTTCAACATATTGCAGTAAAATTCTTTCGGTATTTCTTTTCAGTTTGGCCTGTCCAACTCTATATTTTGAAGCCTTAATTCTCGAATTAGTAGTTTTACTCAAGTGGTTCGGAAGTCACCTTATAAGCTTTTGGTCCCATCAAAACCCCGCTATGACAAGCCATCGGCTTACTTAGGGGCAATGATGTAAAACATAAACAAACTCAAACGATGCACCAGTCTAACCAAACCAATGGATCAAATATTTTAATTACTTCTAACAGAATATTTTCTTTTTTATAAGCCGTGGTTGAATAATGTCTACATTGAATCACAATATATCTTTTAGGAGTGTTCAATATAGTCTTAATGATTTTTTTATTATCTTTTCACATGTCCACCAGCGTCTTGTGTTTTAAAGCATTTGCTAGTGGTTCTAATAATTTAGCTAGACCATTTTCTAAGTGTAAATCTTCCAGCTTTGTGCATATTATTACTTTTGGCCAGCTGTTCAAATGCTTACAATAGAGAATCTGCCCAGACTTTATGACTTTTACATGACTAGGATTCTATTTGACAAACATCGTGTCTGTAAATAGGAAGTGTCAAACCATCCGATCACGACAAGTTTGGAGTCATCTGGGTCGACTGAATGATTCGGTTGTTCGAGTCGTAAAACTGGCAGTGGGTCAAGAGAGGCTATGGTAGCTTTCACACTTGCCGTATCTCGGATTTTAGTATTTACTTCCTTTTAGTTTGCTTTTGTCTTCAGACACGCTGCGACTGTCAAACATTATTCTAATCGTGTGAAAGAGGCCTAAATCTCTTAATTACATTTTGTACATGTCAGAGGAAAGTTTTGTGTTTCTACTTTTGCAAGAGTTTGTAGTGTCTTCATAAAGTATGGTGCCACCGTTGTTGCATATGTCAATTAAGACTCGTTTGTGGGACCTTTTATTTTAATTTTAATTTATCTTTACATTTTATGTCAGCTATGAAAACAGTTTTGTGTTTTTTCTAGCGTGCCAAGATATAGAATCCTGTTAAAGTCGAGGGCCACTGTCATTCTTTTTACTTTTATTTTTTCCTTATATTACCAAGAAACTCATACTCTTACAAAAATTGATTGAAGAACGGGGCCAAGAGCACCGACCCACCTTAAAAAAATTATTTTCTACTGTTTGAAAAAATAATATCTGGGATAGTACTAATCTTGATGAAATCAAATTTGAAACACCCTCCAACACTTCTTTATATGAGGGATAAGGTAGCTTAAAAATGAATTGAAACCCCCAATTGTTATTGCAGTTTCAGATTCCTATTGAGATTACTGCTATCTCAGATATTACTTCCTCAAAAAGTTGAAAACAAAATTTTTAAAAGGGGTGAACGGGTGCTGTTGTATATATTTATTAAGTCTGCGTTTTCTTTCTTTTTAAATGATTTTTTAGAGAGTCTCCTATGTCTTCTTGCTCCTATTTTGTTGGAAGTCGAACGGTATATTATAAGACCCATCAACATTTTTTTAACTGAAATGCAAAATTCATCTTTACACTTTTCCTGTTTGTTTGAATGTTTTAAATAAAAGTTATTAAAAATAGTGGATATAATTATATTTAATAACGTTGTATAAAATATATACAATCGAAAGTTGTTTTTCACAGAAATTTATCAAATATCTAAAACTGATTATTATTTTACATAACCTTATTTTAAATACTTTAGTGATTACTTTGCCTTAAATTACAAGTTGTAAACTCTTAACTAAGTTTTGTGAATGCCCCTTATATAAATACTAGCTGATGTAGCCGTCGTTGACGAGAATATAAAGATAAATTTGACATCGTTTTTTATAAGCAGTTACAATTATTATTGAATGGCTCAGAGTCGGGTTGAGAGAGTCGGTTGGCTAAACATCGTGCCTTCTACGACCGGCTCACCCAGTTTAACACTTACCAACCCACTCACCGATTCACCCCCAATCCAACCACTCACCGGCCCTATCTCTGATCAACCCATCTACTGACCCACCAACCCACCCACCCACTCACTGACCTACCCACTGACCAACTGCAGACTAACTCACCAACCCACCCACCTGTCGACTTACCCACCGACTCACTTACTGTCACGCCCGTCGAACCACCCACCGCTGCACCCATCGACCCATACTGGTAGCAAAGCATGTGGCTGTGGCTAGACGCTTCAAACCTTGCAAACCTTTATAACTTTGTGTTTAGACCTCTTATCAAAATAATTTAAAGCCTAGATTTTAAGTCAAGGTTAGTTAGAAGTACTGTAAAAAATTTGAAGCTCTATATTGGCTTAGTCTACAATGTTTGAAACGGAATATCATAAAACTGACTGAGTTTAAGCTATGTGCAGACAAAACCTTTTTTTATTTATATAGATATAATTATTTTAGTTTACTTGACATAAGTGAATATCTAGGCGAGTTTAGTTATCTTGTACACTTGCTTATTTTAAATTTTATGAATATAAATAAGTTTTAATATATTATAGGATCAAAAAAACTAACCGCCACAGAATTAATTTAGAGCTAGCACGACAACAGCAAATGTAATGAAGTTAGCATTCTAGATGTATGTTGATTTTTAGACATAATATTTTTTTCATTCATAAACCGCCATCTGTTGTAACAAAACTGCAATGCAACTACTTATTCTCTAAAACTATTCAAAACTTTATAATTTTGTGTCTAGACCTTCTATCGATATAATTATCGATGATAATAATAATAATCGGTAAAGCCCATATTTTAAGTCAAGAAATAATCTTACTGTACTGTAAAAATTGCTATGCTCTATCATTAGCTACGGCTGAACTAACCTCCTATAAAATATCTAGGTCAATCTAGAACATATTGACACACAGACAGACGGACAGAAATTTTTCTAATGGTGGATTTGGTGTCTCCAATGTTTAAAACGGAAAAATATTATAAAGCAGGGTAAGTTTTAGCAATTGTACAAATAAAGCCTTTTTTTATTTATCTAGATAAGTATCAGATTTATTTTATACTCCCGTCAAAGATACCTACGTCAGTTAGTAAATAATTTTTAAAAAATTTTGTGTTTTAATCATTCAATAAAAACTAAATTTCTAAAAAGTTTAAGGGGCGGCCGTACGTACCTATTTTTTTAACTGCCTAACTTTTTTGTAGTTTAAAATATATTTCTGATATATTAAAACTTGTTTGAAATTAAACGAAGAAGAATAGTAAGTCTTTTAACGAATAAGCGCTGTGCGAAGAATTTCAACCACAAACCCTTTGAACACGAAATGAGTACGCTACTACCTACGCTACGGACGGCGCGAAAGTAGGTTTTGCTATCGCTACATATAATGTATTACAGATGAACCAGGTCCCATTTTGGGTAGTTGTAGATATTTAATGGAAAAACTATTTTTGCTATAATTAAGTTCACGTAAGAAAATACAACTTTACATCAAATAATTATAAAATAGTGTATGGTTTTATAAAAAATAATATTTTCTTTCACAAACCGCCATCTGTTGAACAAAACTGCAAGTGCCTGTGCTTTAAAAGTACACAAACCTTCATAACGTTGAGTGAAAACCTCCTATCGTTATAATAAAATAATAAGCCTAGTTTTTAAGTCGAGCTTAGTTATAAGTACTGTAAAAATTTCAAAGCTCTCTCATTAGCCATAACTGAGCCAAACTCCTACAAAATATCCAGGACATGCAGACAAACAGAAATTTTTGTGATGGTGAATTTGTTGTCTCCAATGTATAAAACGAAAAGTGTCATTATACGGGGTGATTTTAAGCAATGTGCAGACAAAACCTTTATTTTATTTATATAGATGTCCATTTACTCTATATAAAATCGTATTTTATGTCTCTTTTATTTATGCACAGGCAACTCATAAAGGAGATGTTCTTCACGCGTCTCTAGTCGGTTGATTGCCTGTATCCCCACGAATAAAATGCTTCACCTTATTTTTTTACTCAGTACATTACTATAAAATTTTCACATTACTTTTAGTAATTAAATATATTTAGTAGGTAAGTTGAGTGTTTTGATAAAGTTATTAAAAATTTATTAGATTTGGATTTTTTAAATTTCTAAATCTGTTTGAGTTGAAAGATTAGTGGTCATCTTATTAAATAAACTTTATGGAGTGTATTTGGAACAAAATACGCAGTAGAAAATTATGTTTGTATTATAAATGGTTTTTATAAAAAAAGAACATATTATTATAATCACCGATACAATTCAATGAGAAACAATTCAGAAACATCCCCATCGGAAATAGATAAATCCGACTTATATTATTTACGTCGACTAGAAAAACTCTTCCCACATGTCGAGGCATATAAATCTAAATTTAAATAGACAACAACATATGCTCGCTTTGCATACACAGTTTAAAAATAGGAAATTGAATACGAATCCTATTACAATTTTTTATCAAAAATGTTTTATTCATAAAAATATTTTTTAATTATACACTACTTTATTTGTGCATATTTGAGGTTTGCTATTGTATTTATTCATGTATACATTTCCAACACTGTATTTATCGAATTATAGAATAAACATTTCCTGGTAATTACTCATAATAAAGCAAGCTCATGTTATATTGAATACACAACACGTAATATGAGCGTTTACATAGTTTCTTAAAAACTGCATTCTACTAAAGTAAATGAACAATACGCTCTAATTACACAAACCGCTCCTTTATGACAACCAATATCTCGACCATTTAATTTCCATTCAACCAAACATTGTTACTTAACGAGGAAACCTGACAATGACTTAGGGGGCTTTTAAAGCTCTCATTGTCCCGAACAATAGTTAAAACTGTGCATTAAGCTGCAATGGATGTGCTCATCATTACCGCTTTGGATGAATTGTAAAGATGTAAAATAATATATAACAAACAATTTTATTGTAGTTCTTTGTGTTATTTTATGTAAATATAATATTTTAGGTAATTTACAAATATATAATATTTGGAAAAGTTTTAATTAACGAACGCAGATGAATTAATTAAAACAAACTTTTCCGTCGGCGCCCGGGAATTTGGAGCACTGAAGTAGGGGTTGAATTTTGTATGCAATTTCAAAAGGCGCAATGAGTGAGAACTATCCATTTCAACGAGCCACTAATTAAATTCGAAACTGAAACGTTTTGTTCGTTTGCTTTTTAATTTTTTTATTAATAAGGTGGCCTTGGTTCTAATTGGCATTTAATACAAATTTCAAGCACAACTTTATTGCAGTTCTCCGTTAATATTAATATAGCAATACTTTAAATGCGGTTTTAAAATTTTTGTAAATTTTATTATGTTTATAATAAAAGATGTTTTATTAATGAATTAAAAATAATATATTCCCTTATTTATAGACTAAAATACTAAAATTTTAAGTGGAACCTACTGATAGTTTCACTTCATTCACCGAATAATAAAACCTTTTGTGAATTTTATATGAGCAAATAATTAAATCCGAACTTTTTACTAGTCGTAACCAAATCAAATGTGTTGTTGTTTTAGCGAAAACATAAAAACTGGTCGAGTTTAGCTCCACCGTTAAATTTTATTCTTTTATTAAAATTAAGTTTATTTTATATTTTACTATTAAATGGACCGACTCACGTTTTACTGTACACTTTATGAACTCCGCAGGAAGTGCATTAAATGAGATTTTATTTGTTTTTTTTTTCTGTTTAATATTGCGGTTGAAAATAAGTGCTTGTCAATATTCTGAATTTTCGCTTGGTTTCTGCGAATATATTAAGAATTTTTAATTAATTTGCTGGTTTTAAAATTTATTATTTATACAGGAGACTTGGAAAGCGCACTAATTTATATTTCACATATTCTTTGATGTAGTATATATAAATAATTGGGTTTTGGTGGAAACTAGAACTAATTTTCAACTCCCTTAAAATAGATTACTCTTCACGAAATAAAAACTTTGTGTTTATATTAAATGTTACAAAAACATTGAATTGTTTTAATTAACACTGTTTAATCCGAGCAATATATTATTGTATAATAACTATTTTGTTTGTTGTTCCTTTGATTGTGCACTATATTGATTGTTCTCATAACGTACACAGAATATACGCATTTTCGCTTTGACAACATTATTTTTACCATGTACCAGTTTATTACTAGTTGTGCAAATGTTTATTTAGCCGTTTCAAAAATGTATTTATTGCACCGAGATCGTTGTATCGGAAGGGCGTAACGCATTTTTTAAATACGCATATCATAAAAGGCTTTTAATTAAAATTTTAATGCTAGGCGGGTGGTACACATTTCAGTCAAATAGTATATTAGTCTTCTTAATATATACCAATTTTTAAATCCTTTTTTATTTTCGTTTCTGATACGACCTTATAATATTTACTAAATTTGTATTACCTTTGATTATAATAAAATAATAATAAGTTTCATTGACTTCAATATTGTCTATTAAATTATTTTATTTTTGCAAATTGTTTTTTTCTAATTTTTCATCTTTTTTTATTCTTAGTTTATTTTTGATTGATTAATTTATATCTACCTTTTTCGTTACATTTAATTTTTAATTTGTTTTAGTTTTATTTATGCATACAGATATAAAATTCTTTAATTTATTTCTACCTTTTTTGTTACATTTAATTTTAAATTTGTTTTAGTTTTATTTATGTATACAGATTTACATACAATTGTTTATTTAAAATTTTTTTGTATAATCTTTTATTTACGTCTAAATTTCGAGTATTTATTGTTAATTTAATTAAAATTTATGTTTAGTTTAATTCGATTAGCAAACACGTTTATTTCATATTTATTAATGCGAAAACAAAACAAAAAAAGAAAAACATATTAAACAAAAATTGAATTTTTACCAAAAATAAGACGAAAAATATTTCATGGGGTTAGGATTCAATAACACACAATAAAAAAATTGGTGTAATTTTAGAAATATCGCATTTTCAGATTCTAACAATTTTAAAACTATCAATTTTCTGATAGTATAGATTTCTTGGTATGTTTGAACGGAGTTAAATGGATGTTGATATAAGTTTTTGTTTGTTTGTTATTAAACTGCATGCACTAAAACCCATACTTAATTTTTCCGCACGACGGGCAATTGCCTTTTATCTTAATTCACGTCATTCTCTGTTTTTTTATTGTTTTTTTTTAATTCTTTCTTTTGCAGCTGTTCTTTTTGCTCTTGGGCGTTCCATTTCTACTAGGGCTATCACCCTTAATAGTTTGCGGATATCTACTTTTTTTTGCTTTTCAACGTTTTCTGTACCTTGTTGGTTGATCATTTCCATTTTTGCTCCAGCTTTTTCTCTTGTCTTCGTATGTTCTCGTATCTTTGCAGTAGAACACGTTGCTTCTCAGGTGACAACGCTCTATTTATTTGTTAAAACTCAGCAGCCAGCCAGCAAAGACGTGTCATTTTTGGTCATAAATTAACTCATTATGACCTAAAATATGACAAATAAACAAGTCATTTAGAAACGTGAAATTAACGTAACTTAATGACGCCAAAGAGACGTCAGTTATGGACGTAAAATAGACGTACTGGTATCTTTTCAATACACTTTTATGAAAACTTGAATGGGTAGTGGGCTGGAGATAGGACAATCTGTTGTTGGTTATTTAAAAAATTACATTTATTTTAGATAGAAAAACAAATTCAATAAAAGATCCGTGAATTTGAAGTGGAAAAATAACCGTATAAGTATCAAGACCTGCTGCGCCATTCCTCAGTGCTTTTTTATATTGTGTTTTTGTACTCCTCAATAGCTGAACAGTCTTTTGAAAAAAATATTTCCGCGATGTCTAGAATGAAAGCCTTGCTATAGTAATGCTGAGCTCGTTATCTATGAATTATGTAAAATTATCAAGAAGTAGTAGCCATGTTGCAGAATGTATAAAACTAAACAAATTTGTAAAATATTGCAAAATAAATGAATATTTTGAAAAAGGTGGACAAAGTTTGTATAATGATCCAAAATGTTTTGAAATTATAATTAATTTTTTTAAAGCGTCGCAAAATTGATGCCCGTGCTCTTGGAATTTGATTTAAGGGACTAAAACAAATTGATAATTAGAAGTGGGCTTTTATTTATTTGTATCTCATTATAGAGTTATTGGCAAAAACAAAAATTTAACATTTTTATCTTTAGTGTATTATGTCGGGTTTTCATATTCGTGCAGGTTATGGCTATTTATGATACCTGCCTGAGTAAAGTTGGATTCATCACTCCATAAATGTAGATCATTGTTTACGCTATGCAATCTGTAAAAATTTTAAGCTTTTTATACCCTCAAACTTTTTGATACCTAAATAGAAAGATGTTCACTCTAAATTTTCAAATTGATTTGGCTCCCCAAATCAAAACCCAAGAGCACCGTCGTCAATTTTGAGAGACCTGGTATTTATAAAATATGGAAATGAATGTAAAAAATTTGGTTTACAAAAAATTTAAATAAGTAATAACTTATCAATATGTAGATTATGTAGATAAATGATAAAACAAACAATAAATTTAACAAAAAATACACAAAATATAGGCAGAATTTTAATTAAATTAATTACGTACAAAGTGTGATTCCATCCCACTTAATTTTTAGCTATAATTATGTTGAATAACACAGTATTAATGTAAAAATAAAACTACTGTCAAGAAATAAGCATAAAGTAATTGTAAACTAGCAATTATCTTGATAAAATGTTACAGACACGTGTTTTATTATTCACAATGAATAATTAAACAGTAATTCACTGCTATTTAATTACATGTTAGTTTGCATGTTTATTTTTACACTGTTGACATTTCTGACAAGGAAATCCCAACCTTTATTATTGTTAGCAGGTGGCGGCTGTAATGCTGAAAGAAATATACGTAATGCGGGCGTGCATAAATAAGGCCCAAGTGCATCCTTACACAATGCATATCAGCTTACGCCAGTTTTGTAGGCTATCAGGATGCAGCCAACCGAACAAAATCCCCCATGACATGAGAATTGTCTTTAAAGAACAAAAACCCAAAAGGCTTGAATTAATGAAAGTTCTCTTAAGAAATTAATTAAAGAAGTCGAGATTTTCTTATATAGAAATTCTGCATGTACTCATTTATTTCATTTAATATGTTATTCATATTGCGGTTGAAATAAAAGTTAAATAACTTTTGTTAATTTATTCTTTAAAAATTAAAAAGTCTTTTATTCTTTGCATGAAGTTGTGCAATTAAATGAATTTACAATGTAGGTAGGTGACTGCAGTAGAGTTGTCAATGCAGTGAAAACTTTTGCAGCCACACGGAACTGATTAAAACCGCTTTTATACGGAAATTGTACAAAACTTGCAGTGCATTATAGTTACAAGGTTTCATGTTTTATCAGTTAGAGATCTGTTTCATAAAGCATTCTCAAAATAGATCATTTTGTTTAGAAATTATTATGATTTTATTAACTTTATTAATCGTTAATTGAAAATTACCTAGAACATTTCAAAAATTGTATTTAGTGAAACAGAATAAAGTGAAATATAATACTTTTTTCAGTCATCAATGTCTATCCAGTCTAACATGCAAATTGTCAATATTGCATATTAAAAGTCATTATTAGTAACAACAAGCTTAATCTAATATAATCAAAATAATTTATAATAAATAAAAGCATATAGTGCAGATTGCAAATCTTAGAGACTTATTTGTAACATTAGTTGTGCAATCTTAAAAAAATCGAAATTAAGATTAATGAAAAATAAACAATACGTTTGAAGTTGAAATTTTTATAATTTTTTTGGCGTTACAGAACGTTTTAAGTCGAATAAAGACAACATAATTTTTGGAATTTTTTAATTCTTTTTGTGTTAGAAGTGGCTTTATTTTAGAACGTTTTCGAATAAAGACAACTCGTATTTAAAAAAAATTCTTTTTTTCTTTGAACGTTTAAGAATAAGGACTACTTATTTTTTTTTAAATTCTCAACTTTTTAAGCTGAAAGAACGTTTTAAGTCGAAAAAAGACAACTTATTTTATTTAATAAAATTTTTAATTTTGTTTTTCGTTTCAGAACGTTTGAAGTCGAATAATGACAACTTATTGTTTTGAAAATTATTTGTTTTGCATTCAAAAAGTTTTAAGTAGAATAAATAACTTTTTTTGCGTTTCCGAACGTTTTATGTCGAATAAAGACAGCTTATTTTCTAGAATTTTAAAAAAATTTTAATTAATTTTTTTGTCGTGCCAGAATGTTTAAGGTGGAATAAAGACAACTTATTATTTAGATGTTTTTGTGTTTTAGAACGTCTTAAGTTGAATATGAACAACTTATTTTTTTGAAAAATTTTCTTTTTTTTTTGTTTCCGAACGTTTTAAATTGAATAAAGAACTTTCATTTTGAAAAAAAAATGTTTTTGCGTTTTAGAACGTTGTAAGTCGACAATTCTTTTGAAAAAAATATATTTTTTTGTGTCCGAATAGTTGAAGTGGAATAAAGACAACTTATTTTTTTTTAATTTGTATTTTTTGCGTTTCAGAATATTTTAAGTCGAATAAGGACAACTTACTTTTTATAAATTTTTTAATAATCCTTTTTGCGTTTCAGAACTTTTTAAGTCGAATAAAGAACTTATTATTTTGAAAAATCTTCTTAATTTTTTTTGCGTAGGATCACCATTATGGTTTTTCAGCGAAGATTTTTCCCGTTTTGCAATTCCGTTGGAGGTAAGGACGAACTTATGTTTTTGAAATTTCTCATGATATCACCCTGGAAGGACGAATATTTTCCATTCGATTTTTGTTTTCGGAATGGGAAAGGAGTTTCTGCAGGTCGCGATAGACCCTTCAGTATGATACAGATCTAGATTTTCATCGTAAAACTTAAAACATTTTGCCGTATTTTCTTGACATGTTAAAGGATATTTTGTATTTTTAACATTTTTGAAACTTCTATCTTTTTTATATATATATTTATGATAATTTTTAAAAATAATTTAAAAAAAAATAAAATAAATAAAAAAATTTTTTGGTAATAGTTAATTTGTACCGGTAATTAATACCAAAGTGTTCCAGCTTATAAATAGCTGGGCGGATGGGTGGGTGGAATACTTTGGTATCAAGGAATTACATATAATACCCACCTGAGATGTTTCTACAAACTTAATCACAAAAGATTGGTTTTATGTTCAGTCTCTTGGTTAATAAATAGTTGGTTGAGCGGGTTACAAAAATTGTTTGAAATGTTTCTTGACATTTACTATGTTTTTGACATTTGTAATATTCTCAACATTTCTAATAATATCCAGACACTCTTACTTTTTGACATTTGTTTCATATATTACTACTACCTTTTTACTATTTAGTAAAACCTCTATATAACGGACTAATTGGGGGAGAGGTCCATTAAAGCCGAAAGTCCGTTATATAAAAATAGATTTTATTATGATTTTACTATCTTTATTAATCGTTAATTGAAAATTACCTAGAACATTTCAAAAATTGTATTTTGCGAAACGATACTTTTTTCAGTGATCAATGTCTATCCAGTCTAACATGCAGATTGTGCAGCCTTAGGGCGGTATTGAAACAAAAAAAATATACCATAAATCAGTATTGCATATTAATAGGCTTTGTTAGTAACAAGATGCTTAATCTAATTTAATCAAAATAATTTATAATAAATAATAGGATAAGCATATTGTGTAGATTGGATCGTAATTGAACATAAAAATCTTAGATGTTTAAAATTAGAATATTATAATTATTAAATAATTACTACGCCATTACTCAATTTTGAAATAAAAATTGTAAAAATTTAATAATTTAAATAGTAAATAATAATTATTTACAATATTTCTATTTGAGATTTATTTTTAACTTTAGTTCTATATTTAAAAAAAAAAACAAGTGGATTTTTTTACTTTTAAGTGGAATAAAGACAGAATTTTTATTTTTTATTAAAAATAAATTAAAGAAAATTTTTTTAAATTTTTATAATTTTGTTTGCGTTTCAGAATGTTGAAGTGAAAAAATGACAACTTATATTTTTTTATTTAAAAAAAAATCTACCTTTTTGCTATTCAGTAAAACCTCTATATAACGGACTAATTGGGGGAGAGGTCCGTTAAAGCCGAAAGTCCGTTATATAAAATTAGATTTAAAATAAATCAAGAAGCTTTTTTTTTAATACACTGTTTTTAGATATGAATAAAAAATATAAAACACAAACAAAATTCTATTTTGTTTTGCTAAAAATTGTTTACATACGGCGACACTTGAATTAAGCTTGTATAATATTATCAGAACGTTTCTATTTCTTTTTTACATTTGACCGAATTTTTTTGTCCGTTATATCCGAAGTACGTTAAATAGTACCGTTATATTGAGGTTTTACTGTACTTCTAAACATGTTCTTCAAATTGCCGAGCATTTTGTTATCTACTTTGTCATGTTCTTTTAAAGTTCACGGTATTTTGAAAACATTTGCAAACAGGATTGTTAAAATTTAGCTATATTTTGAGATATTTCTAATTATTTTTTTCATATATTTTACATTTTTTATTATTTTAGATTTTTTAATTTTTTTTATGCTTTTCATTGGCATTGACGTTTCACACACACATAGTCGTCTACATTTATTGATATTATTTTACATTGATTTAATTTTTTATACATTTCACAAACATTTCTCAATTTAAGAATTTTACGTTAGGTAGATAACTATACCAATATGCTGTTTGTGCTGTTAAATTCTTTATTCCGGCTAGTGCAACACTAGTTGCCACTACCTAACATCAAAACAATTAATATCATTGAAAATGGCTAAATATTAGTCGAAACTAGTCGCAATAAAGAACAAACAGCATATTAGTATAGTCTAATTAAACCAGAATTTTTTAATTAAATCCAAATATGCATAAATTGGAAGACAACGCTTATATTTCTCAATTTGTTACTAGATTGTTTGAGAATTTATTAACCTTTTTTTGCAAGTCATTGTTGTGGTTTTCAGTTTAAAAAAATTATTTAGAAAATATCATAAAATATGCAGTATTTGAAAATGTTTAAATTGTTCTATTTAATGTGCTTCGGGAAGTAACTAAATTTGTTTTTGATCAAAAAATTTGTTTATAATTTATTTGTATTTTTTTTGTTATTCTATATAAAATTAAGTATTAGCTCCTCTTTGTTTATCTTAGTAGGTATATTTTTACACAATCTAACGTTATTATAATTTTCAATATTATTATTCGTTGATCAATTTGTTTTTTATTAAATTTATCTTTTATAAACAAACAGACTTGTCAACGAGGACATGAAAATTCAATATGTCTTATGGAAAAATGTTAGACTAAGGCAAAATTAAAGGAGAATATCATTTTTGCATGTTTTTCATTGCTATAAGAAAAGAAAAAGAAATGAAAGTTGCGGAACCGGCTGCTACCTGCTGTTTGTATACACGTGTTGAGTGTAGGAGTCGCGATACGGAAAGCTCGGTTGCACCAGGTGAGAGATTGCTATTTACTCCACAAACAAATGTATATGAGAGGTTCAGAAATTTTATATGTAACATGGGGTGGATTTTGTTTTTGTTTCAGGTACTATCTGTGCGCTCTTTAAGTTATTGTAAATATTGTGCACGTACGTGAGGTTCTCTTGTGCAAATAACACTATTGGATTGTATATTTATTCTTTTTTTTTTAGAATTGTTTTACTATTGTGGGACAGTATCTGCGAATTGCTTAAACGTATACTTCCATTTATTTAATACATTCCTCGTATAATATTCAATATTATTTTTATTTGAAGCAAATAAATGCATCAAATATGGTATTTACCTATATTATATTGTTTTCGGTTTTTAATTGAGATAATAAAAATAATTATAGCTTATAACGTATCACTAAAATCGAAGAATCGTAAATTTATAACGTTATAAACTATAACTATTTTTATGGTTGTGCTTCTAAAACATTTAAAACAATGCCGTAAATATTTTACAAGAAATTTATGATGAAGCATTGTTTAACGTTATATTTTTATTGTTTCAGGTGGGTGGAT
>JARJEC010002641.1:0-16750 GCA_030264575.1 Tachinus sp. AB-2021 | reverse complement strand
CTGGTGTCCTAGATAGATATACTCGTCCACTTGATCTATTATATAGTCTTCTATTTGGCATTAACCCATACCATGACTCATAATTTTTGTTTTAGATAGATTTATTTTTAGTCCCACTCTATTAGAAACTGTGTTCAACTTTTTTTAGCATATCTGCTAATTCTTGTAAGTCTGAACTGATAAGAACTATGTCGTCCGCAAATCTTAGGTGGTTAATTTTCCGTCAATGTTTATGCCCTTGCCTTCCCATGATACATTTTTAAATATATCTTCTAGTGCTAATGTGAAGAGCGTAGGTGATCAACAATAAATACTTATTCTTTATTATATGTTGTTGTCTTATCCCTACTATCGATATAACTATTAATATTAGAGTATTGTAATTATTAAATAATTACCACGCCAATACTCCATAAATAATTTTCAAAATTCTTCTTAGTTGGAGATCCACATCCCTTATATTACATTTCTATTACGCTGCCAATTGCGCCAACAAGAAAAGTGACCAAAACTGATGTTAAGTTCTTGGTGCCGGTCGAAGTAAATTTTTGAAAACATTTATTACATTCTGAAAATTATAAAATTAAAACTCCACAAATATAAAATAAATTAGGAAAAGTATTTTATTCAACTTTTCTTATTATATTTGTTTTAATTTTATAATTTTCAGAATTATTTTATTATAATTAATATTTTTGAATTCCACCATATTCGGACATCAAATATTGATTGAATTTATTACATTATCTGTATGTTTTTTCAATTTCCATCGTATTAGGCATGTAATCTAATAGATGTGGGTTCGAGCCCTATTCGAAATGAATTTTTGAAATCATTTGTTATTACATGGAGTAATGGCGTTGTAATTATTTAATAATTACAATATTCTAATTGATTTAAATTATAACAGTTGATATAGTACCAGCAACATAGCGTAACATAGTTTTGCGCAACGAAAGAGGTCTAGAGTATGCTCAGGTTCAAAACTGATCGCACTCTAGACCTCTCTCGCGTTATACGTTGTTTGCTATCGTTGCGCAAAAACGCCTTTCATAGGTCACGCTAAGTTGATTGTACTATAATTTGTAATAATAGCAGGTATCATGAAGGTACACAGGTAACTATTTCGTGGGTAAATGTTTTTAACAACAAATAAATCAAGTTACATAATAATAATAAGCTTTATTCACTTCTACCAGTGAATAGACACGAATCCTCACAATGCAATATGCATCACAATAGCAAAATAAAACATAAAACAGTATAAATATAATAATTAATTAGTTAAAAATTAAAATTTAAAAAACAAAATAGTTTAAAACAACATAATCTCCTTCTTCCAAAGCAGTGTCGTAACGAGGATATTGCAAAGAAGGCAGCTGCCACTAGGTTTGGGGCGCAAAACAAAAGCTAGCCACCCCGGTAGAGTCTTTTGTTTTTAAAATAGCGCTAACAAGAAAAAAATGAATTTTTTATTCTGCGAATATTTGCCAAAAATTGTATAGGCTCCCCCAGATGGAATCAAATTCTTATAGCAGCAAATGGTTGCCCTCTTCGCGCCAACATTTAATTCGAGCCGGTCTGAGGGAGCCTTAAAATAAAGTCTATTTGCCTCTAAATTGATTTTTTAACTTTAAAAACAAAAAAAAAACACAATTTTTGAAGCCTGTAGTGAAACAGATAGTCTTTGAATATTTTTTTGTCTGGATTCTTCAATGTTCCAAATTTGAAAATATAGTCTTCCTATCTTCAAATTACTTTTGATGCCTTAAAACAGCTTACAATTGGTATTCTGGAACACCAATTACAGAACACTTGAAGTTATTTACAGTAATGTAATCAAATTCTTTTTACGTGCTTTGCTATTAAATCGCAAATTTGTAATACTTCTATACTGCTTTTGTGCTTCAAAACTGCTTTTAATTGCAAGTTCTGAGAATCAATTAGTAAAAATGTGAAAAACTTGATTATGTCAGCAACTAAAAACTACATTTAGACTTTTTCTACTAATCTGGGCTTTAAAATCGCGTCTTTTTGTTTTAGAAATACATGTTGAGCTTTAGAACTGTTATTTTTGCAACCAACAGTAAAATCGTCAAAGTTTTTATGCAGAATACTGGCTACATTTACTAAGTTAGTTGAAATGTTTTGCTAACTATTCTCCTTCTTCACTTTGAATTACATTATAGAGCTTCAAAACTACCAGCCAGTTAAAATCTTTGTGCAGACTACTACCTATAAATTATTTTATTGTTTTGGTAACCATTCCTAGATTTACAATCAAGTCTTCCTGTTTTTAAATTACATGTTGAACTTCAAAAAATGGTATATTTGGTCACCAGCTACAAAAAAGTTGCAATTTTTCTGCTAACTGCTGCCTAAAAATTATTTTTACATATTTTGCTAACTACCCTAGGCATTCTTTTTGCATTTCGACATTCGAAACGGCTTGTTTTTGTACCAGCTACAAACGAGTTGAAACTCAAAACTAATTATATGCTAAAAGTTATGTTATATATTTTTGTCAGGAATTCCGAAGCTTGAAACTAGTTGTTCCTTTGAGACCAACTACGAAAAAGTTTTTTGTCCAATTTATCAAGATGTTTTAAATAAAGCTTGCAATCCAAATGATTTAAATTGCGCCTTTTTGTCTTAAAATTGCTTCAAAATTGCATTTTTGTGCACCTATTAATAATCTTTGATAATTCCATTGTTTCAAGAACTAGTTTTAGATGTTTTATTAGGCTTAAAATCTCTTTTAAATTATCTTTGGAATCTAATTCTATTACGCCAAGAATTGATATTTGTGGGTACCATTACAGAACAGTTGTAAACTTTGTAAAAATTGCTACCATTAAATTATTTTTAGATGTTTTGCCAACTATTTCAAAGTTCCAAGCAAGGTCTTTGGCTCTAAATTGTTATTATAATTTTAAAATTATTTTCATGCAAGAACCACATATTAAGACATAGCTATGTAGAGGGTTAAAACTAGGTCTGCTCGCATCTAAATTGTTTTTCCAGTTTGAAAATTGCTTATTGTATACTTATGCAACAAATAGAAAGTGGTTGGTGGAAGTCTTTGATAATTTTCTTTTCTCATACTTAGTTTTAGATGTTTTCTTTTAGTTTTTCTGCTTCTTCAATGCCTTTGAAAAATTGGTACTTTTGTTCGTCAATTGCCAAACAATCCAAATTTTTGTACAAATCGCTACTTATAAATTATTTTTAGTTAAACACAATAGAGAAATTCGCCTTTCAGCCTCTAAATTGTTTTCGGAACTTTTTTTTGCAAAATAAAAGCAGCAAATCAAATTTGGTATCGTCGAAATTATGTTTGTCTTATATTTTGCATATCATTATTCGAAAAATTTTAGTTTTTTGTTTAATTTTTGTAGTTCGGAAAATATGCAATATCTAAAAATGGCTTTTTTTCTAATTATTTTCCATTTTGGAATAATTTTGATGATTTTTTAGTACAAGTTTGCAACAAATATAACTTTAATGAGAAAAATTTACTGAAATTGTTATTTATGCAAGAAATTTACAAAATTTTAGTAAAATTACAAACAACGATGCAAGTTATGGAAGATTTTTTGTCATTATTGGGTTACGAGGTGCGCAAATTCAACACTTTCCATACTGCCTTAATACCCTCGTTACGGCACTACTACAAAACACTACTTAAAGATACGTATTTTTGTACCCCAAAATCGTCGTCGACAGCTACTTTTACTTCCTCCGTAGAAAATTGAGGAAACATTTTAGTCGTAGAAATAGATGGAAATCAGAAAAAACGAAATCATGCAAATAAAGTAGATATTGCAACATGATGGAAAATAATTGTCAGCTTACCAAGTCGAGTCGAGTCTGTTTAAGAAATGTTATTATACACTTTGATTAAAAGTCTAGCGAAATATTCACCGTTTATTGTTTGGCCCATGGAAAGGTAGTCAGAAGTAATTAATAATATTACCATCTTAAAAGACCAAAGCCATAACTTTTCGAGTTGACTTACCGGACGTCTTGTTTGGTCATGAAGAACCTCTCCATTGTTCAGATTATTGCTTCGTCTTATTGGTATAATAATAAACTCAACTATTATCTATTCAAACAGATTGATTTTATTTGATTCTCCTGACAAATTCTCATTCTCTAAAAGTTGTCAATATGGGAGAAACCTATCTTACCAAAAGCTTTTTGTGTCATTCTAAAGTCAAGATATAAATGAAATTGTTTTTAATTAGATATCTATATGCTTAGCAGACCTTTAATCAACAATTATGCATAACTATATCGTGGATTTTTCGACGATTGCAGGCGTTGCAACAGTTTTTAGTTGTCTACTGCGTGGATCATCTTTTAAAAACCAAAAATATTATAAAAATTGTCAAAACCTGGTGAAATATCAAGAGAAAAGAACTTTAATCTTTTTAGATATAATGCACGTTAACATTTTATAAATGCTATATAACATTTGTTCATGAAAATGTTTAAAAATGACGATGTTATTGGACATAATTGTACACAAAACAAGACATTAGATGTCAATAAACTTACTAAACGTTGTGTGTGGTGTGGTTAATGAAGTAATTTCTTATACTCACTGATTGAATAATAGCAATAGCATCATTAACTTTGAATATGAATTTTGCATCAGAAGCCGGCTGGAGATTTGTTTACTTTTAATTTGTTCAGAATAGGAGGCCGAGCCTTGCGTTTTCAATAAAGTGATATTCATTTAATATGTAAATTCGCTCGGGAAATTTTTATTAGGAGCAACTTTATTCATGGAACTGGGAACTGTTGAGGCGCATTATATATTGTAATGCACATTGCAATTGTTGGGCCGCACGCAATTATTAATTAGAGCGTGTTGCGTTTCGTTTATTCGGTTTATCGATTTTTAAGTAATTGTTAATTGTATCAAGTTTTGCTCCTTATGCATATTATATATTATATGTAATGTTTAAATTGTTTGTAAAAGATGTAGCGCAAATCAGCGGACCTCTATCTTTTCTAGTTCGCGACCCCCATTTCACTGTGAATTTGTTTGAGCTCTCCGAGCTTTTCGAGCTTTTACAAAATTTCAGCTTAAATATATTCTATTAATTCTTTTATTTTAGAAATTTAATAAGAAAAAAGATCTGCCAGACATTTTTGGAAATGTGTATTTTATTTAGCTTTCTTGAATATTTTAAATAATGAGTTGTTGTGAATATTTTCAGTTGTTATATTTGATTATTGTTTTGATATTTTAAATGATTAAAATAATTAATTGTTTAATCAATCATAAATATAATATAAATTCACTTAATGGTCAATATGCCCATAAATATTTTGTTTGCATTGTATTACTCTACACGTCGACTTCGATGGCGTAGCGGTTGAGAGACCATTTACAATTCTAGAGATTTCCGGGCTCAATTTCCGGCTAAGGTGTGGTCATTGCATTTAATTAGGAATTGTAATAATAGAAAAATACAATGTCTTTGGCTAATGATCTACATTATAAAAAATTCTGGAGTTCACAACATCTATACATTTGAAAATTACAATCGGATAGATTTGTTTAGAGCATAATATAATGATTTGAGTAATTTGCAATTGTAATAGATGCATTGTATTGCCTATTTAGCATAATATGTTCATTAAATCCAGCAATAAATATTCAATGAAAACAATGAGCCATAACCTAATTTTTTATTATACCGTTGTATAGCGACGCTCGTTTGATAATCGATTAATTTTAATGTTACAGCTAATTGCTGTTTAATAGATTACACTAAATTAACTACCCTGTAAATTAGAATAAAAATTGTTTCTCATATATATGGTAATTTCCAACAATAATACTTTACTGTCGAGCATGCATTAAATTAACGAGAAGCAATTAGATCTTGATTAATCATGCAAACTTGTTATAACGGGTAAATTAAAAAAAAATCTTTAATATTGCAGTAGTAGAGTTTAGAATATTATTTACCACTTGAATTGTTTGTCCATTTAAAAATAGATTACTGGAATATAACTTTTCCAATCGAGTGCAGCAAGCGTTTTCAATCGATTCGTGATATAAATTTTATAAACGAAGATGCCGTAGAAGGGGGAATATCTTACATTGTTATTTTACGTTCCCAATTTGTTATCGTTGGTAAATTCTACGTCCCTTAAACTAGACAAGCGATGTGATATGAAATATAAGCAATAGCCAGTGGGCAATTTTCCAACATGCCCCGATAACGACAAAGTCAAACATTGCCATTCTGTATAAATTCTGAAATTCCCTTCGAATTAGAAGCCAACCGGGAAGATATTGCTCGCTTGCTTTATCTGCCCCATATTGCAAAAATACGAATTGCTACCAAAAGGTAGAAGCCAGATTATAATCAGGCTCAGAGAAAGTTGCTTAATGCAATTTAGCAATCAATAAATATAAATTAAAAAGCAAACAGTAAAATATTTTCATTGCTTAATTTCAAGCAGAGCAATTTGCATTAATTGAAACATATCTTGGTTTTTATATGAATTTCAAGTACCCCATTAAATTTGTTTTTTTTTTCTGTGCAGCTATTGCGAACGGTAAAAGTGATCATTTGGCAAAGTGGTTTTGTAACAAGCGATATTGAGGTTCGTGTTTTATGGCAAGTACGCTTAAAATTCACGCCCAATTGGAAATTATACGACATTCTGGATATCAAATAGTAATATCGATCGCAGAACATTGCACATTATAACTAATAAAATTAGCTATGAACGCAATAACTACATGATTATACGTCGAACATGTGAAATATGGGCTGATAGCTTATTTAGCAATATAAGCATTATATATTAGCATAATCGAGCGCATACTAATGCCATTTAAATCAATGTTGTTTTGGACCTTCGACGCGAGCTACGACGCAAACATCAAAAAATTTGTTTAATTTGTATGAATGGGTCTGCCACCCGGTGACATATTAGGGGCAATATAAAATCAAATGTAATGAGTGTTGACGGCCGAATTAATTGGGCCCATAAATTTTTATGGCACACTGAGTACTGTTTTAAATTTTCGCTAAGGGTTTTTAGTGCAATGTTTGATATTCTCTTCATATGTTTTGTTTTGTTTTCCTGTCCGCAATTTTTATTCATATATGTTAGCAGATATTGTCCATTGATCTCTATCACATCTCATACGCAATTTATATTATTGCCAATCAACAATATTGAAACAAAAATATCATTGTTTGACGCTGATGTTGATAACATTTAGTAAAAAACATTAAACAGCATTTTACATATTACATACTACCAATAATTTAATTTCCTAAAACATATTTGGAAAACTTATTTAAAACTAACATAATGTTCTAAATACGAATTTTTAATCACTTCTCAAATATACATACATCATTGATTATGTTAAGTAAGGTTTGGTTAGGTTTGGTTAGGTCAATAAACCTGTACCAAACCTAGAAGAATCGCAAGAATAAATGGCAAATGTCGAAAGAATGAAAGCAGCACAAAAAACCTTTATTCAACGAGGTAGATACTGGATATAAAAAGGTAACTGGCGTGTTTGCAAACACACAAAACTCTAACCAATAAAGAACAACTGAAGGACACAAAGAAACTATTATTCCTAAAATATAAAACCCAAAATTTGTTCAAGAATTAAACTAAACCCTAAAAACTTACCAAGATGCATATGCGGCTAAGCAGATGAAAAGCGCCTGGACCGGACCATACAAGTCCTTGAAAAATAGAATGGTGTGAATCGATTTATTATAATTCTAAGATAAATAGACAAAAAGTTTAAAAGATTATATAGGTTCATTTATGAAAATATTTCAATTTCATCTGTCTGTTCCCAGCTATTAAAAGTTGACTTTATTCTTTTATAATTATATAGAACTAAAAATCTATTTTTTGTAAATGTGTATACATTTTAATACCATTCTAGTTTTCAAGGACTAAGTAATTGCAAAATACTTTAATGCATTGATTAAAAATTCTTATACTAAAACAAAAAAAAATACTCAAAAAATTGTTTGACTATTTATTAATTTAGTCAAATTGTTTTTTATGCCGATTTAAGGGCCTAAAAACAATTTAAATAAAATAATAAATAAAAAACTGATTGAACAAATAAAGTAAGATAGAATCCTATCAGAAATGTAGTTCATCTTACGCGAAAGGCAGTTAATGGACACCATTCATGCGGTCAAAAAATTGCAAAAGCATACTTTACATTCTGTGATAGCCACTTAAGAGGTAAAGAAACGATGTGCCATACCATGTCTCATACAACTCATTGGTAGCTACCTGAAAAATTTCAAAATAATAATAGGGCTATTAAGCAGAAAGTTTCACTTCTAAAGTGCCTTAAGGCACAGTACTACATCCTTCAAAATCACAATCTATATGACTTAGGTACTAAGCTAGTAAGCCCAAAAGGTAAAAGTAAAGGTATGTCATAATAGTGTGTGTAAACTTCAAAACAGAAATAATTGACAACCTATAATGGATAACAGAACAAATTAAGATATGTATGATAACAAAGAATTACAACTTGCCCCGCACAAATCGAAAATGGTCATACTGCTGAAAAAAGAACCGACTAACATATAGGCACAATAAGGGTTCAAAGATCACAAGCAAGGAAAACCTCAAGTACTTGCGAGAAATGTTTGGAAAAACATGTAAAATGTAAATGCCGTATACAAGAAAGGGCAAAACAAACAAAAAAATTCTAAAATAGATATAATAATCCAAATATTGGAAAAGTAAAAGGAACACTATGCACGGCAAAGTCCGTATTACTATAAAAAAATTAAGTGACCCTTGCAAACAACTTGCACGTGCAATGTCCTGATCTTAAATGTTATCTTCTATCTAATGTATTGCTGTGGTTTAAAATGGGCTGGTTTGTATTTTGCGAAAAACACACACTCTAGCTTCTGCAACACATGTTGTTCCCGCGCCATCTCTACCTATAACTGTTAGCGTATCTATTTTCTACATTCGCATTTATATTTGCTTTCTCTTCTTTCTTCCGTTTTCAAGTTGATCATTCTCTTTAGCATACTTGTCCATAGTTGTCTTCTTAGTTTGTTTAGATTTTTGTTCACTTCCTTCTTGTCGTATCCTCTCTTTTCATATAAAGTTTATGCAGTTTCATCAATTAAATTTTCTTTGGTAAATCTACATTTACAAATTTTTCCTCTAGTGGAATTTTATAGTCTTCATTTAGAATTATTGTTTTGTGCGCCCTAGCCGGATATATTCAGACCATCCCGAAAGTTTTATTATCTGGCAATCGTGATCGTTGAATTCTTTCCTTTTGACCACAAATTTCCGTTGTAAGATGATGATATGAAATATGTAATATGTGTAACTGGTGGTGATTAAAAGTATTATTATTATTATTATTATTATTATTATTATTATTATTATTATTATTATTATTATTATTATTATTATTATATAAAATATAAGCCGTTCTGCTTTCCTTGAGCAATTCTTTCGTTCTCCTTCTTATATCCGCAATGTCACTTGGTACTATTGTCTCCGTAAATGTTCTTGTCATTTATATTCTTACATTGTGGATTTCTGGATAGGCATAATTATCTTAGCATGCTTTGTTTTCTTTGTTACCTTTGGTTTCTTTCATATTTTTTTGTTTCTTTTTCCTCTTTCTTTTGTCTTTTATGGCTTTTGTTTATTATGTGTAGTTTTGTTTTGGGTTACTTATATCCTTCTCGTTTAAAAGCTCTTTGATTTATTTTTGTTAGCACGCTTGTTGCAAAGTTTTTTAGTTCCCTCCATTTATTTATTTTATTTATTCACTTGTAAATGAGTAGTCTTTTCTGTTTTACCTTCTAATGCCTTCTTTAATTTTATCTGTTATTGTCCCAATCCTTGCATTTTACTAGCGTCGTTGTTAGTCTCTTTTTGGAAAAATATATCTTCTTTCATTTTGTTTATTTTTGTAGGTATTTTCCAAAAGTTCCGCGACTGGTAACTACTTTGCATACAAATATGTCTCTGGTTTGTTCTCTATTAATTCTTTTATTTCTGAAAGTAGTTTCCTGGTTCACTTTCCCTTTTCTGCTTCTATTTATTGTGTGAAAGAAGGTAAGTTAAAAACAATTGGAAGATGGCAGCTTTTAATTGAATTTTACTTTACCTTTTTTTTCTTTGTTTTTATCTAACCATTATCTGCCTTCTTTATGTATATCCATTCTTTCAAAATCAAATCAGTAGATGGTGTTGCCGCAATTATTTCTACTGACTCTTGTAATGCCGTTCTGNTCTTTGTTTTGTTTTTTGGGCCTCTTTTCGTGTTTCTATGTTTCTAATTTACTTTTTAGCGCTGTTGCTACTAGCCTTCTTTTGGTCTACCTTTCCTCCTTTGATCCAATATGGTATGAAACGATAAAAATACCCAAGTAAAAGAATATAATGGAAAGAGTGCAAAAATAGGAGGCTGTTCGCATTCGGTGTCTGCAACTTTTCAAATATATACCGTCATTGATTATGTTAAGTAAGATTAGGTTAATAAACCTGTATCAAATCTGGAAGAATAGTCACTAGAATAAATAGCAAATGGCGAAAGAATAACAGCATTGGTCTGCAAAAGCATACAAACGACAAGCATACATATTCAACGAGGTAGACAGTGGGTATAAAATGGTAACAAGTGTATTTGCAAACACAAAACTCTAACCGATAAAGAACAACTTAAGGACGCAAAGAAATTTTTATTCACACAACATAAAGCCCAAAATTTGTAAAAATATAAATTAAACCCTAAAAGTATTCTAAAATGCATTGCTAAGCAGAGGTAAAGCGTCTGGATCAGACGACCGTAAAAACAATACAACTGGAATGAAGAATTATACCAATGTACCTACTGGTCTGTTAAAGAACTCATAAGCAGCAATGAAAGAGACCAGAAGAAAAAGCAGCAGATAATTGGAAAAATAACGGATAAAACAGAAGACATAGATGGTAATCCTCAAAATTAAACCTGGCTAAAAATGGAAAGTGACAAGACGTCATATTATAATACATACATCCTGATCGGACATGGATTCTTTTTCTTCAAAGTATAAAGAAAGCATAAACCTAGGATGCGACAAAAGTATGTATTGCAAAGAAATTGATAAAAGACAATTATGAAATGCAAAAGATGATAAAAACAAAAAAGTGACATTGCAACCAAAATTGAAGGAGGGAATTAAACCTTGAAAAGATTGTAGAGGAGATGATTACCACCAAAAGAATTGGCAATTAATAGAACACGAGATAATTTGACATATTAAAAAATGGCAAAAAATGACGGAAAATGCTATAAAAAGAACAGATGTGATGAATGCCAGAGAAGCATTGCCAAGAATGCAATACCTCTAAGGTGCATGAGCACGAAGGGCTTCCCAGATAAATCAGGCACTACGCCTTTTGGAGAAAAAAAACTATTATAATAGATTGTTATTGATAATCAGCTTAACTGAATACCTTAACGTTGTCAAAAATATAATATTTAAATTATTCTTTTGTGAATTGTTATAGGTTAACCCGTCCTAATCTAATATAATCGCTTTTTGTGTTTTCAATATTTGCCAAATATTTGGAAATAACAACTGTTGAACTAATTCTAAATTTTGTAAATATTTTTCTGGACATTTTACAACCATTCTCCGCAACTTGAAAATATGTTTCGAAATATGCAAAAAAATTTCACATTTAGCATATATTTTCTTCAATTGATGTAAACATTTTAAAATTATTGGAATCTTATTTTAAGTACAAGAAAGTAATATAAATTTATTGTTCACAAATTTTATTTCTTGTCTTAACTGTACTACTACATTCATAAAGAAGGTATATCAACGGTTTCAACTGAGTAATAAAATTTACAAAAAAGTGCACTTCAATCAATTGGAGTTAGATTCACCGTAATCTTTATTACGCAATAAAACGATGAGCGTATTAGATCCTGTGCCATATTTAACAAATCGATTCGGTTCGTTTTGATCCCGACATAATCCGCAATACGTTGAATGCACATGAAATATCCGAATGAAATTATACAACAAGAATGTAATATAGATTTGCTGGTGCCGAGTCCCCATTTCAACGTAATGGAACCAGTAGTTTGGGACTACATCCAGTCAGAGCCAAAACCTTATTAGAGTACAATCATGTTTTGTTTCTGCGCTCTAATCCTTTCACGAGATCCCAAACCGAACGCAAACGGGCCGTATAATAATAAACACCGACGATAACTGGTTGCAGCTTTAAAGCAATCGTCGTCGCGACGCCTGGCGTCTTGCGAAAATCAGCCTCTAATTACAATTATGCCTAATCCATGGAATTCGGGGATTATTGGGATTTTGTCATCCACACGTTCAAAATGAGTGTGCGTATGGGGGGATGATGGTAGTCGTAGACAGATTGCCGTGCGTGGGAGCCATCCAACGGATGAAGAGATAAAGTGTATAATATACACCTTGAATATATAAACCGACGTTAACTGAGTCGGTTCTCCGGGATAATTTGCCCGAAAAGTCGGCGGGCGTAAATAATGAAAGGAGCCCCATAATCCGATCCACCTCCGCATTCGCGGGATTTTATTTACGGATCGAATTAGTGGAAATCTAATTTCTTAATACGAGAAGACGTTCCCTTTTATCGGTGAAGTATCTTGGTAAATGATTTCTTAATTACGCAATCTAATTATGTGATATTAGTCTTCTTTCATTTGCCCCATTTTCGTCCATTTCCATACATTAACGTAATCACTTTCAAATCCCCATTTGTTCCACGCAAATCACCTCGATAATAGTTTAATTTATTCTCTAAATAACAATAATGAACATATGAGCAATTTCAAACCATAATTACATTAATAAGTAATTCTGTCAGAAATATATGAAGTGATTAGAGAGCAGGTAATTTTGTGTAATCGATATAGGCGACATAGTTTCCCCAACTGAATTAATTGTAGTAATTTAGAAAAAGAAAGGGATAAATGTGTGTCATTAATTTAACATGATTTTCTGTTTGTTTCAGGTGAGTTGGGATTTCCATAATAAATTAAAAGCAACCCTCACAATCGGTAAGTTGTTAGTCTACTGAAATCGATTCGCTTTAATGGTTTGTATATAATTGTGTTTTATTAGCGTTTATCAATTTCGGGCGCATTGTGATATTAACATTTAATGTGAATTCTAAATTTGAATTTATTGATTAAAGTGCATTAAATACAGGTACTAATGTTTCATTGCGCCATCAATAATAAATACTGTTGTGTGTAAATAATGGAGTCGGTATCGAAGGCATTAGCGAACGATTTTTATTACTAATGTGGTGGTTTTTTAATGGAAATTTTTATTTGTCAAAATAAAAGCGTTTATAGCATAAACACCGGACTATCGACAAATTGTAAATATGATTTATTTTATAACAAAAAATTAACAAATACGGTTATTGTGGTTGCGGTATAAGTGAATGTTTTTTATATTTATTTTTCGGTCGAAATGAAATGTATTGTTTATTCGGTTTTTATTGCTACAAAACGTATTTATTACTAATGTTAAATGGTTTGCTTGCAAATTACTGGGACAATTATTTAGAGAAAAATAATTTCAACCAAAATTAGAATGCTATGCAGATGTTCAGTTTTTGAACAAAATCAATTAATTTAATCTTCATTCAGTTATGTACATATATATATATATATATATATATATATATATATATATATATATAATAGATTATATATTATAGAAGTTACCGCTACCAATAAAATTGCAAACATTATTGGAGTAACAATTAGCAGGATCAGTAAAATATAAAGTGAACCCTACCTAGACCGTATGAAAGAAGTTATCGCAATAGAAAAAGACGGAAAACAAGAGAAGTATAGTGTATACTTACAGGCAAGAGGTCGAGATAGGTTGGCGTTGCTGTAATAATAAAATAAATAAAATAAAAATCGATTAAAAGAATTGAAATAAACAAAGAAATAAATAATTGCTTTGCAAAAGAAATAAATAAAAATTACCAAAAACAAATGATAAATAAAAAATTAAATATTTATATTAATGAAAAATATTTGATGCAATTGACACAAAAATTAATTGCAAATACAATTAGACAATAATTGAAAACAAAAATATATCAATTTAAACCAATTCAAGAATTAATAAATTAAACAAAAAATAATCAACAACAAAATAACATGAATTAAAAAAAATACTGAAATCAATAAATACAACACAGAAGACCAATAAAAAATAAATTAAATATAATCAATAAACAAAAATGTGAATAACTGTTTGTGTTTGAGAAAATTAAATTGAAATACATTTTTTTTATTTAAAATACTCGACGACACTTCAATCTAAAATATATTGTCGAAATTATGATTTCGAAAAATAAAAAAATAGTAAAATTGATGGTTTTTAAAAAAGTTAAAAAAAACTAGTTATGTAGAAAATCACTTTTAAAATTACTCAAACGGAATAATTAGGTTGTGTATGGACCTCGTGAAATGTTTTTGGGCGGTTGGTATAGACTCAGAGAAAATGAATTATTTTCTGTTGTTTGGCAATTTTGAAGAAAAAATTAATTGCTTTTCCCAAATGTGTCATTTTCTTTGAAAAAAAAAACAACCTAAAGATAAAAAAAATCAACAACTCTTGCTAATTAGAAAGAAAGTTTTAATTAGAATATTATAATTATTAAATAATTACTACGCCATTACTAAATTTTGAAATAAATTTTAAAAACACAACTTTTGGATTTCATCTCCACAGCTCTGCCAATTGAAATTGAACTACGGATGTATGTCAATTGACATTGGTTTTATGTTCTACAACCACATCAAAGTCAATTTTTGAAACATCCATTACATGATATGCTTACATATACAGTTCAGTCATTTATTTAAATATACAATTTGCATTTGATTTTTATTGTTAACGCAAAAACTTACTACATAAAATAGAATGGATAAATAACAAAACTAGTTAATAGCCCGTCAGTTTTTGACAAGTTATAAATAAAAATATATTAAAAAATAAGTGCGCTATATTGCCGAAAACCTCACCAACATTTTGAACAATTTACAAAATAAAGTCACCAATAGTTTTACAGTACATTTTCAAACAGTTGTATAAAAATATTTATAATTATTTGTTAATATGTCTAGATATATTGTAAATTTATCTGAAACTAAAATTGTCAATAGTATTTTTCACTATTGTAAATTATGCGATATCTATAATATATATATATATAATATTAACTTTCAAAATGTTGTATTTTGAAAGTTAATATTATTGATTGGTGATATCTTGCAACATTTTAATAATCATTTACTTACTCTTATAACAACAAGATATTACAAATGTTGGAATGTAACTAGTATAATATAAAATTATAGTGTTGCTGTTTGGATAATCAATCGCATGTCCAGTTCAGTCACCCATAGATCGAAGAACCATGAAAAAGAAACAATTTAAATTTTACTGTCGTAAAATGCAAATTCTTATGCTTGAGCTGTTTGTTGCTGGACATAATGCCACACTGTAATTATAAAATCACAGCAACAAATCACGATCCGATATGTTAAACAGCACATTGTTAATGCGCAAAACGGGTTGTCTACGTTGGTAATTACAACTTTTACAGTCTCGACTCAGAAAGCACGCGCTCACGTCTTTTTCGTGTTTGGCATATTATTACACTGATTAATTATTATTATAATTACAACGATCGATAATACCAACTGGAACTAACATGTGACTTAATAAGGCGGCCACAATTCGCACGGAAATTATTCCCGAACACGATCAGAAAACCACAATAGGAAATGTAATTAAATTTCCCATCTGAGAATGAAATTGTGATGACTTAATTTGACAGACCCATAATCTAACCAATGCAATCAAAATCAAGTCCTTGAAATATTTGTATAAGATGGATAAGGTGTTAATGTATTATTCGCAATCTTATACATTTAGAACAATATAATCTAAATTAGCCTCAGCATAAAATATCAGCTAATCCGTTCATATCATAAGCATTTTACGACGGGCACTGTAACAGTGCCGGTATTATTCTAAGGGGTGCGCATATCTACGACTCCTGTGTACACAGATTAACTAAATCCGCTATAAATCCGTTCATAAAATCGCTATCTTCTATACTTGCAGCTTTACTCAGACGTCAGTTTAAGCCGCAGACACTACAAAAACTACTCCAGTTAACTTTCAACGATCTCTGGCGCGTAACCTACATCCATAATGCCCACCCTCTCGCATACAATAGGCTAGAAATAAATGCCACGAAGAATACACATTGACATAAATTTCTTCCCTTTGCTCCTACTTTCTTTTAGATGGAATTTTGTTTATGCGGGCCATAGCAGTGGGGAGAATGGATACTGTTATTAAGCTCGCAACAATAATATCAGCTCCCCTTTATTCAACAAGTTTACGATTCAATATCCGACGTTGATATCAAACTTAATTGAATTATGCTAAATAGTCCATTATTAAAATGGTGCCAAAAATGCACGGAAAATTTTACGGCTTTTGATAGTTTGCCAAAGCAGATTTAGGTTATTATGTTGCGTAATTAGGAACTACATGAAATTTGCCGTCATTGATGCTGTCTTGTAACTTTATAAGCTGGAATTGTTCGGTTGTCTAAAAGCTACATTATAATAGTTAAACATTGGCGTCGGTGTGCG
>JARJEC010002600.1:0-20108 GCA_030264575.1 Tachinus sp. AB-2021 | reverse complement strand
CGATATTTGTTTTCATATGTTCTAGATTCCGCGCCATGTTGGTTTATGGCACCAGATACCAGATATATTCCTGCCGTGTGCCCGAATATTTTTGACCACTCGTCTTGCTTCAACAGACCGTAAGTTTTTCAAATTGCGGCTTTTATTTGATACTACAAATAAATAATTTTTTGACATTGCTATACTTGAAGAAAATCATTATATATGCTTGAAGCCATGGTGTAAGCAATTTATAAGAGGAAAACCAATAAGAACATCAATACTCTAGAGAATCATAAAAGAGCATCTTTTACGACAGTAGAAAATTCTGGTTGTGTATCAACAATTACCTATATCTAAAAAACAAGTACCTTCAAATACATGTTAGAAGATGAAGAAATGATCATTTGTAAATAGAACGACAACGGTGTAGTTAATCTTGAATAAAATATTTTGTTTAATACTTCTTCTAGCAAAACTTTTTTTCAAACAGAAAAAATACGCATTCATAGATTAACTATATCTTATAAAACCAAATAATGAGAACTTTCCACTGTTAACCCATTCCAGATATGTGCTTATAAAATTCTTTGCACCTACATAAATTAAATGGTGAATCACTTGACTAATCATTATGTCGAAGATGTATTGCTAAATATTTATTAGAAACACGCAAACGAACAACAAAAAGATGAATAGGTTTACACCAACTTTTGTGTTTTAATGGACAAAAGACATATATTATAAGATATATTGACTATAGTACCTTTTATCATAAGTGAACATATGACAAGTGTGATTTTTTTCTACACCCGAAAGATTGTTTCTGGAATATCATTATGTAAATTTTATTCATTTAGTTTATTTAAAATCACCTTTTCTGAATATATAGGGTGCGGCAAAATGGTTGCCATAATTTAAAATGATCGTTGCTTGGTTCCTGGAAGTAGTCAAACAGCGAGCATAATCACTTTGTATCGGATTTTGCCGTTTTCATTTAGCAACATTGATGATTGATCCAATTTTACACGAGTCTTTTTATTAATATAACTATAAAGTTATAGTGATACAAAATAGTCAAGTAAGAAAGATTTTGAAACACGTTTAACTTTGTATCTTGATACAAATGTTCTTCAGCGTATTGATGAAGTTATGATTGTGTGTGCGATGAAACTAATTTTCACTTAATAGACATTGTAACAGAATTAACTATATTTATCCCATGCATAACCATTGAAACTTCGTCAGCGACCACTTTAATGGTTCAATATTAAAGGCGTGTGCGATAGGACATATGCGATATTGGTGTTTGTTTTTTATTTTAGTTTTTTGAATTTTTTGAATATAAAAAGTTTATTTATTTATTATGTTTAGTTTGGTTTTTTATCCACATCTAGGATTATAAAAAATAAAAGCTTCACAAATATATAAGAAAATCGTATGCAAAAAAGCAAATTAACTTTTTTATTTTTACTTTTTTTTAAGTAACTAACATTTAAAATACGTTCACTGTGATACACATCCCCGGGAGTATGTATCGCGCATAACTCATGTGCGGCAGTAATATGTCCAAAACTGCCACGATTGTTATAAAATATACAATTATCAATATATTTAAACATAACATGTAGCTATTTGAAGCTTATTCAATTTACTTGATCTAATACGTGATATATTGACACAAATCCGCGGGGATGTGTACCACACAGGATTATTGTTCGATTTATCTTGTTCGCTTTATCTTGTGCTCTTGTGATATGAATTTTTAATATGAAAACCAACCCGGATTGTGTTTATTGTCCATTAATGCAATTAAATCTAATTAAACAAATATTTTTTATGTAAATAAAGTTAAATATAAAGTTAATTTCACTGTTTTATTATAGTGTTATATTTACTCCTAGTGCTAAGACTGACATCCTGCTCTAGCAGAATATAATTATATAACAGTTACTAGCAAAAAAAATCGAGAAAATTCAAGTATTTTTTATATAAAGAGTTTATTACAAAAATATTTACATATCGCCGGGGGTATATACCGCACAGATATAGTAATCAAATACACATTCCTGAGGATATGTAACGCAGTGAAAACAAAGTATGAATGTTACTTCCGCAATGAAGGTGAAAAACGGAATGAAAAAACAAATCTTAGTTTTTAAATTTTGTAATAACGAATAAACGATCGTTTAAAAACTTTTCAAATTAAAATTTTCATTTTTATTTTATTTGTCACAAAAAATGATTTATTCAAAAATTTAGTATAAAAAACTCAAAAGTTTTTATTTTACTTTGTAAATCCAGGCGTGAGCTTTTTGTGAAAAAGTTACCTGAATAGAAATTACTATTGATTGTCAAATTATCCAAAACATGTACGAGTTACGCCGCTCAAGTGATTTGTTGCGATTGATGCTTCTGATTCAGATTCCGATTCAGATAAAGCCCGTTTTCATTACTGGCATAAAAATAAAATCATTTTGTTTATATGTTTTATTTCAATGCCGTTTTATAGTTTTCAGTTAGTAAAATGAAAACTATAAAACGGAGACATAAATTACATCAAATTTAATTTAAGATATAAACGTTCCCATTTTTAGCATACATATACACACACACATATATATTATATATATATATATATATATATATATATATATATATGTGTGTGTGTGTATATATGTATGCTAAAAATGTGTGTGTGTGTGGGTGTGTGTGTGTGTGTGTGTGTGTGTGTGTTTTATCAATTTTTAACTTGATAATAATTGATGCATGTCTTGTTGTTTTTGGTGCATTTCGTTCGTGCTTTGTTATTATTTCGCTAACACGTGTTAATAAAGGATGATAAATGGTGCATGAAACGCGGCGCTAATTAAAACTAGGAGACGTCACATGCAAAAATTGAACGCGCATAATATATTATAAGTATATTTTAATTGAGGCAATCAATCAAACGCTTATGCCTCTGACAACCCCCACTCATGCTTGATATTAATAGGTGCTTATTACGACTTTGTTTATCTACCCATATTCTTTTGTGGGTAAACAAATTCACATTAATTTTAATTATATTTATCAACTTATATCTATCTATTCTACGTAATTTATTAAACAAACCAAATATAATCAGATGTTTAATTATTTAAACTATTTGTAATTGAACTTAACATTAACACAGGTTTTATTTACCATTTATGACAAGTTGCATGAGGTCAATGTAAATGATGTATTGAAAGTATTTTAATTTATGCCATGTGATGCGGAAATCGCCTAAGCACACTGATACACGCTTGTGAAGTGCTTTGATTGTTACCGTTTAATTTAATGTACAATTGATGATTTGATTTTAAACATTTTTATTATTTGTTTTTGCTTTGACTGTCCATTGTAAATCGGCATTGTAGTTGTTGCCTTCGCTATTAAATAGTGGTTCTGATTTTTTGTATTTTCTACAAAAAAAGGTTTAACCACTCCCTCATAGTGAGGCATCTCAGAATGTTATCAAAACTGAGTTAGATATATGATTATGATGTGGAGACTCGATTACGATTACTGTAATGAAGCCGTATATTTAGTTTTATTGTACACATATGTACTTATGTTTCTTACAGAAAACCAATTGACTACATTAAAACATATCAGTGCCAAACTGCAAAAAAGTGCTGTATCAAAGTAATACTTTTTGAGATTGGCCTTTCGGCAGTATATGTGCGATATTATAATTTAATGTTGTTTCCAATGTGTAAAATTATCAGGACGATAAAAATAAAATGGGCATTCTAATTGAATAATTTTATTTTAATTAAATAAGAAATATAAAAACAAGTATCAGTATAATTGTAATATTTGTTTAGTATTTCAACTAATAATTTAATTTTTAAATAATTAAATTAAATAAATTAATCAACATATTTAAAATATGTTAAATATAACCATTTTTTCTTTTTACTTAATTTATTTTTGTGATTAATATTTTTTTTAAATTTTATAATTTTTAAATAATTGTAATGGTTTTCAAATAATTTTATTTAAATTGTTATAAATTAAGGAATAAATTAATTTAAAAAAACTGTTGTCATTTTAGCATTAAGGATGATGTAAATAAATATTGAATTTAATTTGCAAGAGCTGCCACAGACATTTACTGAATTTTCTGTAATCACGTGGTTAGCCAGAGGGCAGTGTAAGCATTGGGGAGACTAAACTCAATAATGATAAGGGTCAGCAATTGAAATGGCCCTAGTAGCATTTCACCAAACAAGTAGTTATCTCGTTTTGTATACTCGCTCTCACTTCCACATACTCTCCCTATAGATACTTTCACTAGCAAAAACTATTTATGGATTTTTATCTTTTACATCATCCCCATTCATTTCGTTCTCCGATAAAAGCAACTAAAAGGCTGTTGCAGTTGTAAATATTGTAAGTTAACAAAGTGATTTTGCGATTTATTCCATTTTATTCTTTCAATACTTTTTATCATTAGAGTTTTAGATAACTAATATTTATTTTTAATTAAAACGATAATGTGTTTAGACGGTGGAGAATTGATCAATAAATTAAAAATGGTGACAATTATCAACCAAATAATGAAAGAGTTATGTTATATTTTTCATCAATTTTAGATGTCTATTTACCATGATATAAATATACAACAAGAACATAAGCAAGTAACGTACATTTATATTTAATTGAAAAAATTGAAAGAAATCTTTTCGAACGTTTTTTTTTAATCAATGCCTTTACTATTACATTTTTGTTCCACTTTTAAATTTGCAATACTAGGTCAAAATATCTATTTATTTAATGAATAAGTTTGTTTTTCTTTCTTATCTGTTGAAGTAAAATATTAAAAAATCATTCGCACAAAAAATACTTATTTAATAAATAACCAACAATTTTGTTAATGGAATTTATCTAGTTTTCATAAACTAGAGTCAGTATGGTAAATTCAAAAATTTTGGAAAATACATACATAGTAGAACGTCTCAATCTGGGAAACAAACTGTTATTTCCCTACGATTTTTTTATTAACAGCGTCACGTTTTTTTACATCATACTCCTCATTGATGTTCCTTTTTCTCAGCAGAGACAAGATAATGGCGGCCAATGGCAGTGGCGAAAAGTTTGTTGATATTTTTTCCGTCATAGACTGTGTCAAAAGAGTACTATAATGACAAATCTAGCAAATAAAACAAAAAAAAAATTATAAAATTGTTTGTCTTGCTTTGGTGGAACTGAGTAATCTTCTAAATGATGGCCAACACTATTTATTCCTCCCATAGTATCACTGCAATCCACTACAATCGTAGGTTTTATTTTTTGAAAATCTTCTATAGGCGCGATTTTTTTTTCTAGGCCAAATTACTTGTCACCCGAATCTATCTCAATTTCACTCCTAGATTTGGTATCTTCTCTCTTTTATCGTGTCATGTGCATATGAACTTAACATTTGTAGGTAGCGAAAGAGAAAGAAGATATAAAATCGATGAGAGGAATCCTCAATATCAAATCAAATTTAGCAATCTAAATAATAATAGTAAAGAAACTCCTTTAATTTACTTTGATACTCATTTAATAATTTATAAGCCGACCTCGGTGGTAGGGCGTAACGGCTGAGAGATCGTCTACGATGCTGATAGTTTTGCCTTTGATTCCCGCGATTAATACATTTTTTATAAAAATTGAAATAACTTGTTTACTTCTGCTGTGTGGTCCAAGCACATTTACATTTCTTCCATTTCTTGTTTGTGCCATTACACTAGAGTTAGAATTGGTGGTTGAGATATTTGTTTGACTTTCTATTTCAGTCGCCTCATTGCCTTCTTCATATACATTTAGTTTTCTAGTTTTTTGGTTTTTAGTTCTTTTTAAATTTCTTTATTATCATTAGTCAGGTTTGTACACGTTCGTTTTCTTTGAAATTAGAAAATCAGGCAGGGGTGTTATCCGTTGTAAGACAATACTCTCAAGTCAGTACTACATTTAATGCATCATAACTGGATTTAAATCGTACAGTAAGAGACTTATAAAGTAAATAGGTTTTTATTCCAAAACTAGTTGTTTTTATATATTGAAACCAATGAAGTCTCCTTTTATTTGATATAATCTGTGTAGGACATCAAATGTCTACACATGAAATGGACGCCATTCTATTAATTTTTGAGTTATTGAGATGAATAATCACAATTTATAGTTAATCGACAAAAGTTTTATTGTAAGACAGAAGAAAATAATTATAACAAAAAATGTCCGAAAAATGCCGCCCTTCTACGCTAACACTTTCCTGTTAATGTTCAGTAATGTATTACTTTTAATATTTCAATCAGATTTACCGCACACTTTTGACTTCAGGTACCCGAATAAGTAGATATCGCAGGCGGTGAGGCCACGAAACGTTACGATATCTGGAAATTTGGCGTTTCGGGTAATTTTTCACGGACGAGCTTTGTTAAAACGCTTGCGATATAGAGCACTGGGTCCGTCCTGTTGAAACCAGATGTTCTGAGTGTTTCATTTTATTTTCCTCCCAGTAAGAAGTAATAATNATCCATCAGATATGTAATATATAATAAGGTCCTATTATACAAAATTTTGACAAAGCGCACCACACTGTAACTTTTCTACATTGAAAAGGCTGTTTGTGCAATTTTCTAGGGTTGTTAGTAAGATCTCCAATTCTGTTGGTTCACATAGTCATCCAAGTGAAAATAGGCCTAATCCGAAATGATGATCAATACAAATTTTCTTTGTTAAAAATTAACTAAGTAACTAACCAATACAAATTTGTACTGAAGAATGTCCAACATGCTCTTATTAAATCGCAGACGTTGAATGCTGTCAGCTGGAAGGAGCTGCTGGACGGCCATTATTTTGTAGAGATGGAAATTTGGATGTTTTTTTTTGCAATGCTTTGAAGACTTTTGTTTGTTAATTTATTTGATTTGAAAAACATAAAATGTTTTTATTATTATTACATTCATTAGCTACACTAAATATTTAATGATTACTATGAAAATTACAAATTGAACATGTTATGCTAATTGTATAAATAAAATAAAATAAAAAATAAAAGATGCACGAAAATGTAGATTGTATGTAACTTCAACAGAGTCGGAAATGGTTTGGAATCAGCAAAGTAAGTAGAGAGCCTTGTTGTTGAAGTCTATAATGCACTATTTATTCCAGTGTTTAGAAAACATTATTCCAGTACTCTAATTGTATAAGAAACATAAAGCTAATTGGAAGCAGTGACGTTTAAATTTATATTCATTGTAGGAAACTGCTAAATCACAATAACACTTTAAAAGAATGTCTAGTATGCTTTTTTGTCTGTGCAGAGGAAGCTTATAAAACATAAAACACTATTCCTTCAGAATGTCATGATTCTTAACTAGTAGGACGGCAGCTATTTTGTACGTGGCGAATACAACCAGAAAAAAAGAAACGGACTGAAATAGTCGAGAGAAACAAGCAAGGGAAACGGAAGGAAGGCAATCGTAAAAGTGCAAGAAGTGTGATACGCTCGCGCGTATTTTTTGTGCAAGCCAAGCTAACATTGTCCTGTGCTAATACACTCAGCGGCCGACTATATTCAGGACATAAAACCATCCTGCCCCGCAGGATCTACGATATCGTTTGTATGGAAAAGCAGTGAGCAGCAAGCTCATTGTAAGTCTCATTGTAATACAATAGTCGCTCGTATAGCCGGTTCACACGCGCCGTTTGATGCTGACCGTGATTGTGTATTTTATTAGGCTTTGAAAGATTCACACAGTGGTGATATAGTAGTGATATTACCTGCCACACGGGCGCTGCTATCACACTCCTTCTGAAGGTACACAATAAGTCTTGGCTCGTTTGTTTATGGCCCTTAGTTACAACTCAATACTATGCAGATTTGCTCCCTATGTCTGTCTCTATAACAATTTCATTTAACTAGCAGATTGGTTTACGGAATAATTAATAGAATTGTTCTAACAATATTCAAGCAACGTAAACAAAAATCCTTCATTCAACCATTATAATTGCATTGAAACTTTTAACTTACATCCGTTTCTGTGTGTGGCAAAGTTAAACGATCACAAAAGGAAACTCGCTAGAAACTACATGAATGAATATTTTCCAGACGGAATATTAAACCAACTTTCCGATACAAAAGGATAAAAGTTGTTACACCGTACATATGCCGGAGTTTAAGCAAAGTTAAGACATAACACAAAGTATTTTTCAATTACACTAAAGTCCGTGCGCCCTCCGAGCTTTAACGGACCGATCTGCTTTTACGATATTTGAAAAGTATATCAATCACATCGAGTTAGCTTCCCTTAGCCATCAAGTCTCTCGCATCCCCTAAAAAAATCTCTTTACTTCCACCGCACAGAGGGTTACCAAGACAAATCTATGTAATAACGAGACATTCCAACCGAACCAATCGATTTATACATTTTTTTCTGCTGCAGTATAACGATAAAGATTATAAACAAGTCGCTTGTATCACAATAGCCGGGTTAGCTGGCTATACATTACTGTAGCCAATTTCCGTATGTCTCCAAGACAGTGATAGACACCCTTAACAAAACCATTAAGAGATATGAACGAACTGAAGATATAAATGTTTGAAGGAGAAATAGGCGGAGGACAAAGTGTAAGTTATTACTTTATATGTCCTAAATTAATCAGTGGCTCCAGGGATAAAAGGCGCTTTTTGAGAAATTGCCCCACTTATGAATCAAACGAATTATTGCTGCGGGGGGAACGAATACACAGAAAGAGAAATGAATCGGACACCCGATTAGTTTTTATACGAAATTAGAAAAATCCTTTGATGATTTAACTTCTGCAACGTCGACAATAGCAATACATTCTCAACATTGAATTTGATATAAACGTTATAAAAATATCACAAAATAAATTGTGACAATTTTTAACTTCAAGTGCAAAATTTTAGAAAAAAAAAACTTTCTCAATTAATTTTTCGCTGATAATTTTATTAATTTTATATATGTTTTTGTATTTTTCAAATTTAATAATTTGTTTTTAAACGCAAAATGTTAAAAAAAATTATTCAATTCAAATTTTGTATGAAGTGACACGTTTATCGTGAGATGTGAGTCCGATAAAGCGACCGGTTGAAGATGTAATTATTTAATTATTTCTTCTTTAACGTAAAACGTTAAACAACTTATTCAATTGAAATTTTGTTTTAAGTGACACTTTTATAGCGAGATGTGAGTTCGAAAGATCGAGCGGTTCTATATATAACAATTTTGGGATTACGATAGGGATATAGGCAGTAATTGAAATTAGAATGGGGATACTTGTGGAACACCCTTTCAATGCATTCGTCAATGAGTAGTTGTGCATAAGTAAAACAGAAATATAGAAATGCTATGCGATATCATTTGCTTGTGTATACATAGTGCAGTGCAAACACACTCTTTTTTTTAAATTTTATACACATTTAACTTTTAATAAACAAATGTAGTTACAATTGCAATAAAAGTTTTACATACATATGTTCCAACCACTATCACTTTTTAAAATTTTTAATTTTCAAAATTGTTGGGACTTATTTGCGACATATGTTTAGAAAAATTTAATGGGCTGTCAACAGAATTTTTGATCTTACCTTTACGAATTGATTTGTGTTTTGCAATTTTTTCTACAATTTTAATGTTATATTATAATATAATATTAGGTTTGTATAATTGTTATTTGGCGAAAATTAGTAGCCTTTCAATTCTTTAATCTACTGAGAAACGTGGGTACTGATCTAACAATCCGAGTTAATGTGTATCATAGTAGATAATATTATTATTTGTTTCTGATTACTGTAGATTAAACTATAATATTTATTTCGGTGTTAGTCACGTGTCGCACATCACATTTCACTAGAGGTGAGATACTAAAATAAAAATCAATGGCTTGTTCTATTTATTATTTGGCAATTTGTTACGACATTGCTTTTTTTCTTAGCACATTAGTATGTAGTTGCCAACATGTTTTATTATCAGTTGGCTGATAGAGGACCACTGCTATAGTAGTTATCTATGCTCAGTAGCCAACTAGCCAATCGAAACTCAATCATACTTAAATCCCATTCAAATCAGCCTTTCCAAACCTATTGTACTTTTTTGTTAACAGTTCCTGAACTACAACTGTTTATAGGCTTGCTTGGATCTCTTTAACCGCGAAAGTTTTAAATTTTACTTTTCAATTATCCGACACGCACACCGCACACAGTCCTCAACAGAAAATGGTAGCTGCTTGTTTAACTGTTCACGTGCACTACACACATCAAGTTTTGACTTGAAATAAATGTGATGTTTTGTAGAAATGACTGTGATACTAGCAGCTAGTTCTCTGAAAAGAACAATGAAAACACAAAGCTCTAGTTTGCTAGATAGGTTACTAATAAGTAGCTTTTAACTTGAAAATTAGCTACGATCTGTTTGTTAGCTATTGGATATAATTTCACCTACATAGTTTAGTGGCGGATAGAAATTTTTATGGTTTCATACGTCAGGATTTTTTTCTTGATGGCATGCCTTTTTCGAGGTAGTGGTCAATGAGAGAACGCAAGATCAAGCGCTGATCGAAGTTTAGCCCTAGGTATTTTCTGGGGATTTTGCCGTTTTGGCACATGTATTGTTGCGGAATTTTTTTTTTAATAAGATGCACCAATTTCTCAAACACTTAACGAGGACATCTATAATTTCTTGTAGTTTATTAGTGACAAGCAGAACAGACAATGAGGTAACAAACATAGCTGTGTCGGTCGTTTGAAGAATTTGTTGGCAAAGAAATGTCATAAAGATATTAAACTGGATAGGAGAGAAAACGGAGCCTTGAGGAATGGCAACCTGGATTTTGCGATGGGAGGAAAGTTTTCCAATTGAGTTACAGTGCAAAAGTGCTGTTAGTCAGGATGGAATTTATCAGGAAAATTATTTGTTTGTGAACGCTTAGAGCGATAATTATAAAGTGCTCTTGTTGGTTGCACTGAAAATCTTAAAGTGCAAGCTTGAATTAGACGGGAGATTTCGATGATTTCTTTTGCCGCTTGTATACATATTGAGCTATGTGATATTGCCTGTTGGGCGACTCAAGACTGTATGCGTTAAAATTCTATAATTATAAAAGCACGTCTAAGCAGATAGTATATAATTCATGTGTACTATGGCCAAACTTTAATAATAGAGCGAAACGTTAAAAAAGCTTTGCCATTTTTTTCTATTTACGTTCAGAGAGTATATTTCGGTTTTAAATAGCCACCTTCTATTTGAACTTGGATTATGACATTTTTATTTGTTTTTTGTATTTGCAAAATAGATACTTAATGACGACAATAACGTTAAAGTGTTTAATATAATATAATATTTAGTATGATTACCAAAGAATTAATAAACAAATCAGTTAGTCAGAAAGTAAAAAAAAATGTTTATTCGACTATTTATGTTTATTTTAATTATAAACCATTCATATCAAATCATTTTTAAATTTTTGACAAGTCAGATTCTACTTACACTGAAAATTGCACTTGGGTAAAAATTACACTGATTATTTCATTCTAATTTAAATGCAAGCTTTTGATTGGCTTAGACACGCTTATAAAAGCAATTTGATAAATGTCAATTAATATAATTATTGTTTTTGTTTTTGCCAGTGAATGATGACATTACTAAAAATTAATCGTGCGCTGTCAGTAAAACATAAATTTTATATTAATACTTATAATAAATGAAATTTCATAGTATTTAAGTTTTTTATGAAATAATCTTGACAAATACAATTAGTCTATTTGAATGATTGTTGCATATTTGATCTCTTTTCCATATAAATTAGGTTGCTTTAGGAAACCAAGTTCGTGCTAGCGTGCTCGTTGTGGTTTCTAAATAACATAATATATATCTCAAAATTGGACAAATTTAAAATTCGATAATCATCAATACATTTGTACTACTAATGAAAATTGCACTTATGCAAGAATTACAGCGATAAGTGCACTGGCGCTAGGCAACGCAATAAGCAAATCGAACTTCACAAATTAATTAATATCTGTCAGTGTCAGATGCACAACACCATCAATGTGCACAAATTGGATTAATTGATATCTGACAGTATCCGATATTTATAACAAAATTAATCTCTCGTTAATATTTAACGAGCTATTTAATAGTCTACTAAATATATTTCGTGCAATGAAAAAAAGTATCTAGAAAATGTGGTTTAAAAATATATTTTAAGAAGCCGCATTCATTCATTTTAATTGTTATTTGATTGATTAAATTACAATCAAAATAAATTAATGCAGTTTCTGTGCAACCATATTTTCCAAGCAAACTTTCCGATAATTTTCAATGCACTTAAATACTATTGAACATTTTAAAAATCCCAAGTTTTGCGGTTTAAAGTTAAATAAGATTCAAGGATAATTGGTTTTTAAGCATTGCTTAACTACGGCGTTAAGTTGAAAAATATTATATCGTTTAACTATGGTTTTTTATATGTACTGTTTTTGATCTCTGGTGACTTACTTGTACTCTTCTTTAACTCACCGATTCCATTTTATTGTAACTATGTACTTAAATTTAGTTTTTTGATTATTATTAGTTAGTCTTTAAAGTGCCATTGTTTATGACACGAACAACAACAAAGAACTGCATTTGTCTAGAAGCTCTTTGAAAATTGATCAAATCTTCAATTGGGTCCATTAATAATATTTTGATTGTATTGTAACGTTTTTAAAACAATGCGCTATCAATCAAACAAATCCGAACGCAAACTATTTATAATCACTGATTCATAATTATTCCATCACAACAATGGACGTACATTCAACATGAAATAACGTTATCTACGGTGAATTAATTTTTTGACATGTAGCATAAAACATTAATATTGAATAGCATTTAAATGCAAATTCGTCCGGCGCGCTCGGTTTTATTTTAATATAATAATTTTAATCAATTCGTGAAATATTTCAGCATTACGGCCGCACAATTGAAACAGAACAGTTGTTATCTAATTTAAATAATCCCCCTTTTGTGACCGCACTCCCCCACCCCGCCAAACTGATACATGCACGCTTCACATATTGTTGTTGTTGCATGGTTTGCCATCCTTTATTTTCCGGCGTTAAATATTTCCGAGTCGCGTTAATTAATGCAGAAATTGGTATGCGATCGGAGATTTTAATATAGTTTCGCATCCTGATAATTCTTCAAATGCGGAATAATTGTGGTATATGTGCAGCGAGTGGGAATTTATTATAAAATAACAGTTAGGAAAAATAAATTCCTTCTCTAATTATTTTTTTATCATCGGGCACCGTGGAACTTAACACGTAATGAGAAAAGTTGCAAAAGAATACTACTAGCTTGAGAAAAGTTTCAAGCAAGACGGAGAACTTTACGACTGAATTTATCTTCTTCATTAACACTATTTAATCAAATACCCATACTTTTCTCTACTTTAATTGAGTACGGAAGTTTTAATTTTTCAAGGGAAATATTAACTATGTTTATTTAATCCGTTTCTTATCTAGCCTTTACAGTTTTTCACTTAAATACTTAAGTCGCATATTAAATGAGCTTATAATATAATTAATTGAATGATATATTTACGGAACTTCGACAGCCATCATGAAGGTTTGACAAAAATGCCCGTAGAATAAAAGTTGTGGAGGTAATCTCGGGGGGAATCAAGGCGGGTTCAGGAAAAAGAGTTGCACACGACATTAAATTGAATTAACGTCAGACGTACGCGCGTCAAGGCGATAACGCTTCCCATATCTTATAGGGCCTTTATTCCCCAACAACTAATATGACACGTACGGGCAACAAAAATTAAAAATATTGGATTTCCTACGAGGAAACACCGCACGAGAAAATTGCTATAATTTCATCACCACTGCTATACATTCAGAACAACATTTAATATGATTAAAGTTACATTTACTACAACATTTATTTGAAAAATGTTTTCTTCTTTGATTCAAATTTAATATTAAAGTGAAAACTTTGCACATCTGTTCGTGAATAAAGAAGTTTATGCTTATTTTAAGTTGATTCAAATGATAATTAACGAGCTTCTAAATTTGTTTATTGTTTTTATCATCATTATTATTTCATTTCTTTTTCTAGAATTTTTGACCCAAGTTTTTATTTGCACTAAATTACCCTTTTGCTAATCTTTTTTAACGCAATTGTGTACCCATTGAATGCATGGCATAGAAACCACTAAGATACAGACTACAAGAGTGCACCAGATTCCCAGTCCAGTATAGTCCAGTAGTTGGGATAACTCCTGAAATTTGTAACTGATCCAAAAATATGTTGTATTATTATAAATGATATTTTAACAGCTTTTAATGCTACATATGCAATATTCCATGGCTCTTTAAAGTCAATTACAGATAATCCGACAATATTCAACAGTTTTTAATTTGCAAGAAATAACAAATGATTTTTTATCTAAAAAAATGATGTTCTGATAATTTCATAATGCCAATGCTGATAAAAAATAATAAGGTTATACTTAAAGACGATCAAATATCTCGTATATAGTTCAGGCACAACTTTTTGTATTTTGATTTTTCGAATAACTGTAGGTAATGTAAATAAGGATTCAAAAAATTATTAGTTTGTTTCATTTAAGAATTATTTTCATTCTTCAGTTAATTTTTATGAATTATTTTTAATTATTTTATTACTCGTAGCTAGCAGCGAAAACTAGATTTGCTAACAAAGTTTTGTAATTATTCAAAAGCCAATACGTTCTAGGTGTTGGCTATTAAACATCTTGCCAGAAGAATACAGTGATTGTTAACATGTTAAGTGCAAAATTCTTGATGTATCTAAGAAATTTTCCTTGTAGATGCGCTTCTTTCTTCTACTATTGTTGTATGCACTCTAAGAGTCTGTATTTGTTAGAATTTCAAATTATGTGCCTTAGATTGTTTCTCTTGCAATTTTTGTGTTTGTCGTTCAAACTTGCATTCGCATAGCACCCGATTATATCGCAACATACATAGCAACCCAAGAATCTCATTTTGGTGTATTTTGCCAACTCACAACCAATAAACAGTGTCTATTTTAATGAAAATTGGTTCATTGTTTCTTCAGTTTATTATTATTGTTTATTAATAACGATGCAGGTATATCTATTTTTGGTATTACTTCTTTCCATTCGAAGTATCGGTGGTAGTTTTTTACACACAAGTGTTGTACTTTATCAAATATGTTTTTATACTCGGCCAGTTTAAAAACAAATATTATTCTAATATTACTGGTTGCTATCAAAGAGGAAAATGGTCATGCACAGATGAACAGATTTTAACTATGTTTGGTGGAAATGTCATTTTTTGATTGATCCCAACGTAGAAGCACATCATCTGCATTAACCTATTGTTCATTATAAATGATCGCCTAGATGTCTTGATGAGGCTCTTCATTTAAGACTGCTTGTATAGATAGTTTTAATTTAATTAATATTGCTGTTATTTTTAACAGAACACATGTTTGATAACATTGAGGTTAGGCTGCATGCTAGCATTGATCATATATTTTATACACTCAATTCCAACTTAGAAGCATATCATCTGTGTTAAAATAGTGTTTATTATAAACTATTTGCTGCATTCCTTAATGAGGCTGTTAATTCAAGAGTGGACATAGATTAGTCTCAATTTAATAATCATTGCTGCTATTTTTAACAGAATACATTTTTTTAATTGATTTTAAACCGCAAGCTGGCTATATATACCAAATATATTGTATTTGTAAGTTGTAAGATTATACAGTATAACTAACATAGCTTGACTAGAACGTGATTTTTTATGGTTCTTTTGTATTGTTGCGAAAAAACGCCTGCCATAGGTCACGGTATGTTGGTTGTAATATAAGTGTAATTATATTGCATGTTTACTTGTGCACGCTGTTTGTCCGATGTGCTGTTATTTTTCTGATTTTTCTAGATAATTTTCCGAACATCACGACCCGGCAGATTATGTTTTATTACACTAAATAAGCATTCTCTTTTTTGACTCTATTGGAAATTGCATTTATTGGCGTAGTCCGAACAAGGGTTGAGTTAGCTGTCAGATTAAATATACTGACCGGCAATAAACCGGCCACATCGTATTATTGCCATATTTGCATAGTTTATGTATAAATTGAGATCTGATAAGCCACATTCTTTATTTTTGTTTTGTTTTGTAGAGTCTACTGCTAAAACCATTGGCTGCGCGTTTACTTCAAATAATAATAATCCCAAATCTAGTTTTCTTTATTACTAATATTTTGAAATATTCTATATTTTTAATTTTAGCAGCAGAATTTCTAAGACAGTTAATGCAAAATTCCAAGCGATTAACTATTGTAAACGTTTATCAAATTGTTGCTTTTTTATGATAGTCGTAGTCAATATGTGTCTTGTTCACTGATTATATCCCGTACTATTGGTTTGCCATTAGACCACGATTGCTACTGAGGCACCGACAAACCTGAATGCAGTTTGCTCGGTTACACGAGCTCCAGTAATGGACTTAAGTTCTATTTACTGAAAACTCTTGCTTTTATCGGAAATTACCTGATGTCGAAGAAAGGGTGTGGAGAAAATAAAGTGAAGAATATTTAGGCTGCACCATTATGATCGATCTTTTAATTTGGTTTGGATATGGTGTGAACAGGCATTTTGCTAATGTAGCACATATAAAACTAAATTTCCATTTTGGAGCTGGAATTTCTGCCTGCTCCACTTGTCTAACCTTCAACCCCAACACTTTATACTTATCACCAGTTTTAGACACAGAAATTATATCAGACTTGCCTAATAAAGCTAGCACAGGACTAGATGAAACTCCAATAAAGTTGTTAAAATTTATGAAACTAGACATTTCCGGTGCACTAGCGGAAATAATAAAGCAGTTACTCTCGTTGAGAATTATTCCAAAAGCAATAAAAACTGGTTCGGTAATCCCTATTCATAAAAAGGTGTCTGATTAAGTATTATAAACCATCGCCTGATCACTCACTAAGTAGTTTTTGTAAAATTTTTAAAAAGTAGTTAATTGTATAAATAATTTCTTGAACAAATACGACATTATTCACCCTTTGCAACATGGCTTTAAAGAAAATAAATCAACGGAAACTACAAATTTTGAGATGTTACAAAACATTCATAACCAACTAGACAAAAAGAAATTAGTAGCAATATTAGCATTTGATCTCACTGGCTGCATTTGATTTAATCGATCATGACTTTCTGTTGTGCAAACTTTTTATGTTAGGAACAAGAGGCCAAATGTACAAATGGCTAAAATTTTTTTTAACTAAAATTGTAGTCAAAGTAAACGGGAAATAACCCAAACAGAAAATGTATTATGTTGTACAATTATAGGCCCCTTATTGTTAATTTTGTTTATAATTGATTTACCCAAGTATCTTCAAAATTATTTTATCATTCTGTATGCTTGTTGTAACATCAAAACTAGAGCTTATACAAAGAATTAACGATATTATTACTAAATGCAAACTCTGGTGGGCTGCAAACGACTTAATTGTAAATCTAATTAAAACTTAATGTATTTTGTTTAATAGCGTGCAGCCAAATATTACTCTAAATAATATCAATCTATGCGAGTCTGTGAAACTGGTGGTGGTAACTATTGACCAAAATTTAAATTGGATCAGCCACATCAGCTCTGTTTTGTTCTAAAATGCAATGTCATGTTATGCAATAACTAATTTAAAAAACAGTTACCCACAGATGAAATAAAATCGATATACTATAATTTACTGTATTCTCACATCAGCTAGAATATTATACTTTGGGGTAATGTATTATTATGCTAATTTTTAATCTAGATTAAGAGAATCTTGTAGACAAACATTTAAAGAAATGGATATTTGTCTGTTCTTAAGTGATTTTGTATTTTTGGAATAACCATGTGTTTGAAAATTGTAGCAAAACAATACAGCATAATTATGAAACTAAATCATCTCAAGACAATTTTTTAAACAAATATAGAACAACGCGTTAAAATTATAATAAAAATTTATCAAAATGTACAGCTAATTACATTTTTAATAGTCTTTCTGCTGAGTGCAAAACAGCTAAATCTTTAACAGCATTTCAAAATAAACCGAAAAACTTTTTAATAAATGGTTGTTTTTATTCATTAAATGAATTTTTTAATTATAATAAATTATAACATATTTAATGTTTTAACTGTATGTATATGCACGAGTAAGTAAGGTATTTTATTTAATTTTAATGTGAATTGTAATATTTTTCTTTTCTATATTATTTTTTAATTATTTTGACATTGTTAGCTTCCAGAGCACTTCTCACAATATTTTTACAACATTGTTTCATTTCTTACAACATACCAAATCGCAAAAAATTCAATAATTTAATGATACTAATTTAGAAAACTTTTTTTTTAAATGCTAAGCACATTATAGGCTCTTAACTGAAAATTGAGAGTAAAAAATTAAATCATTTACAATGTAGTACCACCTTTATCTAAACATTTATAAGACTAATAGGAAGGAATATGCAGCAGGTGGTTGCACTGAAGAACTATGAACTGAAAGTTTGAAAATACATTTTTATTGGGAACAATAATTGTATTTTTAGGCGCCATTTTAAGTTTTGCAGAGAACATTTAATTTGCGGGTCTATATATCCCAAACCATAAATAAACTGGATTTTGATATTTTTTAAAGATGTTTGTACAAGAATTTGTAAAATATGGCGAGAGATATTTTTGGCATATTTTACAAACTATTTTTTGCTGGCTATATGATACAAAATAACAATAAATGTAAAAAGTAAGAAAAGAGCATTATAATGAAATATAAAAAAAATTGTAAAATATTTTTAAATTATAGAAAAATGTTTTTCAGTTATCGTATATCTTTCAGAAATGTTGTAAACCATGTTCTCAAATATGTAGAAATTTGCTTGAAAATTTTTGTAAAATATTGCGAAATATCGTAAAATGTTGCAAATTATTCATAAAATGCTATAATAATTGATAGTTGTTAAGAAAATAATGATAAAATATAAAATGTTGAGATATTGTGGTAAATCGAGAAATGTCTGAAATACAAGAGATTATGCAAATTATTGAAAACTAATGAAATATGTTGAAATATGACAAAATTAGCTGTGGATTGCTGATTAATGATAACTAAAATGTTGCAATATGTATAGAAAATGTTGCGAAAAATTGAGAAATAATGTTGAATGTGGTTAAATATTTGTGAAATTAAAAGACGTTTCAGAATATTATTATATTTATTAGCGAGTCTATAAAATATTGACGATTGCGTAATAAATATTAAAACTTTATTTTTTAATTTTGATGAAGTACATTCTTTAATATTTTAAATATTTTACACTATAAATGTCGATAATGTTGAAAAATGTCAAAATATTTTGCAATATTGTTCAATTTTGTTCAGTATTGTTTATTGTCTTCTTTGATTTTGTTGAATTTAATTTTTTTAACATCAATACATTCACATTGAAAATGATAATCAGTTATCGAAACTAGTTTGTAGAATAAATAAAGACATCAAACAATAAACTAGAATTACCAATGAACAACAAAAATAACGTCAGATTTTCATTTTCTCTAATTTGAGATTAAACTTAAATAATATTGTTAACGTACAGAAACTGTTAATTAATTTGTTCAGTTTATATTAATAAATTGAGAACATAATTTTGCAGTAACTTTTTACTTGAATTGAAAATTTTGTTTTTGAATGGGGTAGTAATGATAGTCACCATAGTTTGTTCGATAATAATTATTACCAATAGAATAGAAAAGAAATATAGTGAACAGTACAATGTGCATGCAAATGGAAGTTCTTGCGACAAGGGTAGAGTCTTGCAAATAAATGAGGCTAATGACAGTCGATTATTTACTGACGCATCGCAATTCTTCACGGTCATAAATAAGCCATCGGAGGAGCATACGTGTTAAGCAGAAGCCCCCCTATAAACATAACGCCCCATCCACTAAACGAATATAAATGACAGTATCGAATGGCAAATCTTACTAATCCCGACCCTCCGCAAGGATCACCCAACAATAGTGATTCCTCCCTACACTA
>JARJEC010002529.1:0-16366 GCA_030264575.1 Tachinus sp. AB-2021 | reverse complement strand
TAAATTTATTTAATATATTATGTTCTTTTTAATATTTATAACATAATATGCATATTTTATTATCAATTCCCTTAATTTAAGGCATAATTCAATATGATTGTATTAAATATGAATGTTTACTTTGTCGTTGGAAAAAGGTCTATTATTCAAGTGGGATAGTAAATTAATGTTAAACTAACAACAGATCTGCCAGACCTGTAAAGAGGGTCAGAAGTCCAAAACTGCTCAATCGTACGAGAGAAGCAGAAGAATGTTTTGAACATTCTTGCTGCCATTCGTAAGTTGACAAGTTTTGCTTAGAGTAGATTATCGGTTTTGCCAGTTGCCTTAGAAAATAAGCTTTTTATACGTGCGTTACGCAATGTTTTGACTCATAAGACAGATTCAGTTTATGGCAACCCTACTTGTATGAATCTTGCTTGTCGGTACTGATAGTTTTCCACCACTTTGTATAAACTCATTCAACAGCTTAATTGAAATGTTAATCATTGTAATTGTGCAAAAATCATCGTTCAAACGATTTAAACTAAATAATTCGACTACCGTCGATTGTATGTAAAATCTTGTGTCGCCATCTTCATAAAATAAGAGTAACACTTATAAAAAGCACACAGGCAACTTCATATGCTAGTTTGTGTATTTAGATGCCTAATAGGAGAAAATCAGCAAAGTGGCTGACCTCTGGTGTTAAATTTCTAACTGCTCGAATGGGGAAAACAAAACCCATGTGATATGTCAGAAAACTAACCTAATACATATTGGCTAGTGACAGAGATGTCTTTTGTTAACTTTTTTGGTTATAAATATTAAGAATTTGATAGAATTTTTTCTCCTTACAGATCACTTCACACTGATTGACACTGATCACGTGCGTTTTATTTTCCCCGTTTGAACATCTTTCAAGCGCCATCTATTAGTTCTTGATTTTTGCCTATAGTAAAGAAAAAACAATAAAAAAACAAGTGTCGTTTGTCAAAATGGCTACAGTAATATGTACTGGGGCCCAGATTTTGAGTAAGTTTTACTATAAAAGCATTTCTGTAACATTGAAAACTACAAATTGTTTTAACACTAAGCAGAAGATTTACACAAACCCTTAATTATTACATATTTATTTAACATTAAATAATATAACCTAAAATATAATAGGAGAAAATCAGCAAAGTAGCTGACATCTTGTGTAAAGTTTTAAACTGCTCAGATGGGGAAAACAAAACCACGTGATCAATGTTATTGTGAAAATATCACTGTTATGGCGGCTTTTAAAATAACCTCTACAACATAAACAATACATTATTACATTTATATACAATGCTTTTGTTCAGTTCCCAGCCTTTCCTTCATTAATAAGCTAATTTCTATCAGCAATATAATTTATTTTATTCATAATTCGAACTAACAGATTACTTGTCGCTGGCTGCCATTAATTATATTGGTTTGTGTTCTCCATTTGAACATCTCATTGGATTTTGCTTTTTTCCAATTTCAGAGCAACAAACCGGTCTAATTGGAATTGCCTTTGTGCAGGTGAATAATTACAGCACAGAAAACAAAGCTTATAATTTATCCAGCTTAAAACGAGGTACAGGTGGCAGATCGAGTTACAATGGAATCTGTGCAACAGTGTTTGGAGCGACCGGTTTTGTTGGTCGATATGTCTGCAATAAACTGGGCAAAATTGGCACACAGGTACTTAATTTTACAACCATAAGATTATTTTATACTTTGTTTAAATTTTAGCTGATTTTGCCATATAGGGCAGATCCATACGAAGCTATCCGTTTAAAATTAGTGGGAGATTTAGGTCAAGTATTATTCCAACCTTATTATCTTCGAGATACCGAATCGCTTGATAAAGCCGTCAAGTATTCCAATGTGGTTGTTAATTTGGTCGGTCGTGATTGGGAAACAAATAATTTTAAATTTTCCGATGTGCATGTGAATGGTGCGAGGGCGATCGCAAGAGCCGCAAAGAAAGCCGGTGTTGAAAGATTTATTCACGTGTCCGCATTGAATGCTCATCCTAAACCGGAAGCTTATGTAATTTCCGGTGGATCTAAATTTCTTGCCAGTAAATATAGAGGGGAACAGGCTGTGTTGGAGGAGTTTCCCGAAGCTACAATTTTTAGACCTTCCGATATTTACGGACAGGAGGATAGGTTTTTGAGGTATTTTGATTTTAAATTTGCTTTGGGAAAATAAATAAATTTACATTGATATTGAATTAAAGGTAATTAAATAAATCCGGCATATAAACTAAATTACCAAAATTATAAATAAATACTAATAAAATATTTATTGATTTGTTCAGGTATTATGCAAATGCTTGGCGCAGACGATTTTTCCAATTTATGCCGATGTGGAAGAAAGGCGAATGTACAATCAAACAACCTGTATTTGTAATCGATTTGGCTGCTGGTATTCTTGCTGCAATTAAAGATCCAGAAACAGCCGGAAAGATTTACCAAGCGGCTGGGTATGTATAATATATAGTACGATTAATTAAATATACAATTACAGAAAACTGCAAAATACAATTATAAGGCTTGTCTGTTGCAAGTTTGTACCCAATTTCTACTGACAGAATGTCTTCACTTTTTGACATACAACCAGTATTAACGACGATATACAAAATATAACAAACATAATATATACTGTGTGTACCAATATGATGTCATGAGATCCTTATATAAGATCAGTTAACATTTATGTCATATATAGGCAACATGATACGAGGTACTCATGCTTTTTTGAATCATGAATGGCGTATTCTATGTTTGTTTACATGCTTAATGTAAATGTGAGAGAATAGAATGACATAAGATACGCACGTCGTTTCTGACACTTTTTTCCTATGAGTCACCTCTCAGCGAGACAAATTACAAAATATGACAAACATGTACGGGGTGTCCCAAAATTATGTAATGGGACACCCTGTATATTAATGTCAGGAAAATTTATTTTTAGTAGTTCATTCGCACGTTTACTTATGAAGTTTGATTTTTTAGGCCAAGAAGATATTACCTATCAGATTTGGTAGACTGGTTCTACAAGTTGATGCGCAAGGACAGTGAATGGGGTTACATGCGATACGATATGAAATACGATCCATTCTTCAAATTTAAGATCAGCATAACTAACAAATTATCACCATCATTTCCATTTGCTAATTTGCATTGGGAAAGAGTAGAAAGAGAGTACGTAACTGACATCGTAGACCCAGCCCTCCCAACCCTAGAAGATTTGGGTGTTAAGTTAATGAATATGGAAAATCAAGTACCATGGGAATTGAAACCATACTCGTACGGTTTATACTATGGCCATGCAGCTGATGAACCGTTCCCAATACCAGAAACTCCCAAAGTTGTTGATTAATTCAAACAAACATCAAAATAATTTTTTATGATAGAAAATTGTATACAAAGAAACATTTTTAAATAAATTACAATCTATATATTATTATTTCTCTTTAATTGTAAATTATTTTCAAATAAAATAAAATTATGTTAAAATTCTTTGGCGATTGATTAATTAAAGGTTTTTTGGCAAATCAACCTGTAAAAGATTATTATTGCCTTTAACTATAAAACATACTTAATAAATAGTTGTGCTTTAAATGGGCAATTAAAATAAAATAAGTAAGTTAACACGATTGTGGACACGCATGAAAACAATATTAGACACAAATGTGTACGTCAATATTTTTTATCTGCTTACGATAAAAATAAATTTGAAATAGCTTTATGTTGGGTATTTAATAAACTATATTTATGTTGCATTAGTTTTTGTACGCAAATGTAGTAAAAACATAGGTATGTAATGTCATTTCTTTCTGTGACATTAACATTATGAATACGTGATTTATTGCTTAAAAAGCATGAGTCACCTCTCTATGTGTTGCCTATCAATAGATTACAAATACAAACAATGACTGAACTCAAAACAATATCTAAAAACTTTAGCAGTCGATCTACATGCACAGTCTATGCACTTAACAGCTAAATCTGTGGAGAGCTCCGAGGACACTATCTCAGCCAACAAAAATACACGTTATTTTTTTGTCATAGTTTACATCATTATAACCTAAAATGTGACTAGAAAAAAAACCATTAATATGTCAGGGACCAACCCAGCCAGCAGAATCACGTCATATTGACGTTATTTTTTGGTGATATTTGTGAATATAACGTCATATGGCTAACGTCAAAGAAAAGGATTCCGGTCATCATCCTGATACGGAACCCGCTCACGACTTGGTCTATCAAACGAACCAACTGGTGAGTGGCAGAGTGTCTTGGGCAGGTGATTTAGGCGGTTTTTCTCTTCACCAATTATTGGTCGCCTCTTAAGACCAACAAAGAAGCCGTGGGAGAATTTTTGTTTTGTTCTAACCGTATCATAGAAGGAAATTTTTTAACAAAGCTTCCTCTTGCCTATCAATCGCCTTTTTCGACCAGCAGAAGGACTAGTAAAATAATTCTTTTCCTTACTCTTTCTCATTTGTAAGTGGGGTATGGTTGATTCTAATATTTGTGCTTATGGTAAAATCACTTTTAGGCATAAGTTCTCTTATATTCATTTATATCAACTTTTTCATTCAGTATTTTTGTTGTACATTTATTACTTATATATGCTACACTCAATAAAGTTCTTAGAGTTTTACAATTGATTTGGTCTTCATACATTTTTTCCATGAACATCCTTCAGTGTCTTTGTGTTTGGAACTAAGCAAATCTTGCTTAAATCGTGTATTTTTTGTATTCACACAGTTTTGAACCAATTATTTTCGGTCCTACGATGTATATATTTTTGGAAAATAGTCAAAAAGGCATAAGGAAAATTTTTACTGTAAATTCATGTAACTAGTTACATAAATTCATTTTTAATAATCACACGGGGGGAGAATTTTCTAAATTTGGCGTGGCAAATTATTAACTATAAATTTTCGAAAAAGAATTATTGGTTAGTTATTTAGGTTGAAAAACAGTTGATAGTTTTCTAGTCTGAAATGCTTGAACAAAACACGACATACATATTTACACATATTTTGTGAAGTGGGTTTTTGTTTAATTGATGTCATTGTTCATAAGCTGTTGGTCTCTTAAACCTTCTTGCAATTGCAAGATGTGGTCGACTGGTTCGGGTCGCCCGTCTATGCCAACTTTGCATGGTTTCATAACGCCCGATCTTGTTATTTTATACGTTAATTCTACTAATTTCATGGCTACATATTTTTTTTTTGCAAAAAAAAATAAAACATAGCATTAACACATAGCATTACTGGAAGTTATTAATACAATAAACAAAAACAAAAACAAAAGAGTCTAATTAATTGGGCGGGTGGGTGGGTCACTATATTTACGGGGTTACCCGTTACTTATTTTAGTTACCCACACACCCGCCCGCCTAATTTATGTAATTATTTTTGTAAACAAAATAATTTGGCGGGTGAGTAGATCACTGTATTTACAACTAGTGGATCAATAATTTAAAAAGTAACGATAATTATAAGATATTAAATTAAGAAGACGACCGAGCTCTATGCTATGGCCTTGTTGGCCTAGGCTAAATAACTCCTCTGAGCAAAGACGGCAATTCAAAAATTTGTTTCATTCGGCATATTTGCTAGCACCGGTACTGAGTATTAATAATCTGTAAAATCCTGAAAATTAGCGATACATCAAAACCATCTGTAAAAAAAATGTTCTACGGCCTTTCTGAACATTGAAGAGAGGCATTATCTCTACTTCAATAATCATTACAATTAAGAAAAAAAGAATATCACCAAATTTGGATCATCTACATGCCCAAACATCGGATTATCAATAACATTATATGGAAAGCCTTTGGAAACTAAGATCGCTGCACGGTGTCCACAGTTGGGTGTACTTTCATCTTTAGTTTGGTGCCTGGGAAGTTTGTGATAACTGCATCTAGCATGATGCAGAAATATTTCCCTATTCTTTACCAAATACCATCATGTCTGATGTCTAAGCAATACTATGAGCAATGCTATCAGCCAGTAGTAAAAAATTTGAAGAATTAGAGAACCAGTGTAGGTTCAGAAGTAGAAAATAACCCACAAATGCAATTTAGACCCTATGATTGAAAGATTCAAAACAAAAAGATTTCTGGCGTCGATTGCCTAGATATAAAAAATCGCGCATCTTCAGAAGTTATAAATGTGAAACTGAAGAAGGTGAATCACGCTTTACATGATAAGTATTATATAGCTATCTCTCAAACAAACTTGTAATAGGCGACAAGAAACTGTAATTGAAGATCATTTATATAAATTTTATGATAATATTGTTGACTTAGAAGATGACGCAAATGTAAAACTTATTGTCTTTGCAGAGAATAGAGCAATATAATTATATTGTTTTCTCAAACTGATATTTGTTCAAATTTTAGTAGGTTGTTTAATTTTTTGAAGTAAATCATATTTCAAGTAAAATCTTGCATTGGTAGTGGGTGGCGTGTGGTAAATAGTGGGTGGTGTGTGATGAATAATATATAGTGGGTTATGAATCGTGGATTGTGGGTATCGGGGGTTATATAATGCGTGTCATGGACCGTTGTTTGAGATTATGGGTCATCGGTAGGAGATCGAGGGTAGCGTGTCGTTGATCACATTTAATAATTTATAATGTAAGTGATTAAGTAATGAAAATTTAATTTAAAAAAATGAATATTTAAGATTTGTTGCCAATAAAAATGAAATGTTATCAAAACGAAAAAAACACTCTGTATAACAATTTTGAAACACCTTGTATAAACTTTTAAAACACAGAAGCTCTGTTCGTTTGTGCTTGGGGCTGTTCCGATCACATTTCGCTATTCGTTTGAATGCCCTAAATTGCGTTAAGTAGTCCGTATTTTATTAGTTTGTGTGCTCCGAATATAAACTGTTTAGTTCTATTCTCAAGTAGAAGTAAACAGTGTATGTTAGGACAGCTTGGAATAACGCGTTAAAATTTAAAATTATTATTTTTAAAACGTATATTTCATTGTTAAATATGTTTTCATCATTTTTTTTCTTTTAGGGGCAGCGTCGACTGTTATAATCATTGACTGCTCCCTTATTTTAAATAACAATAGCCCTAGGTCTAGCCTAGTGACGGACGACACATAACACTTTAAAATTGAATAAATGACAATAAACTAATATCACATACATATAAAACTTCTACTCTAATATCACAGATGATAACGGAGTTGTAAATACTCCGGTGCTAGAAACTAACCTAATACCACAAATAACTTAAAAACTAGTATCAAAGATGGCACCGGAGTTGTAAAAGCTCCGGTGCATAAACCTGACCTAATATCACGTTAAACTTAAAAGCTAATATCACAGATGACACCAAATTTGCAAATACTCCGCTATCAGAAAATAATATCTTAGATGACACCGGAGTTGTAAGAAACTTCGGTGACAGAACCAAAACTAATATCACAAATGAAACATGTATAAAACAATACTATGACAAAAGTAAGAACTAATGAATAAATTAACACTAACACTAAAATGTTAAAAATAATAAAACAAAACAGATTGTGTTTCTCCCTATGTTTTCTTCAGGAGTCCTGTGCCTCGCAGAATATTGAAATATTTTCCTACGGACTCCTGGCTGTCTGAGAGAACAGACGCCATAGTATTTAGGAGCCTTGTTCTATTACGCTGACGTAGACATCGGATTCCTCCACCGTTAAACGGTCGTGACACGTATCAGATTTTGTTTGCGGGTCGCCGGTCAGGAGATACGAGGTTGTATGAACATTTAAAAATTCCTGTGTAAATATTTTCAATCATGTAGAACAATTTGGAAACACCCTTACTTACAAGTTTAAAACTAGAAGTCGCAATGCGTACTAAAACTTTACAGGTATTAATAATAAACAAGAGGTCGATTTTTTACCGGGTAAATTTTATTTTTGCCGAAAACTGTTATTTCAAATGAAAATTTTGCTTGTGTCTCTTAATTCGAGAATATTTTTTATGGAAAATAGGTTTGATACCCAGGTATAAAATCAACCTTGTGTGTATTACAGGTGATTAATAAATATATGATTAAATATATAATGTATTACTTACAAAATTATGCTTACAATCCTGTAACATTTTCTGTGCAAAAGTACAGGATAATTGTCTCATTGATTCTAAATAACATTTATGTCACGGAATCAGCCATTAATTTCTGTAAAAGCAAGGTGCAGTTTTATCGATTTTTACCACCTATTGATGGCCATTTTTATCACTAGAAATCAATCCTATTGATCGATTTTTTTAAATATACGGATTCTGATTGGTTGATAAATTAAGAATATATCAATCCCCTAACAATATATTGCTGCCATCAGTTCTTTACATTAAAAAGAATCATTTAAATTGCAAAAAGATAAGTTGAATGTTGGCATCTATTGGTGGAGCATGGTATAAACATAAAAATGAATCCTGAATGACATTAATCATGTGCACAAAGAGTCATCTATTGTTTTTTTATTTTCTCCTATAAGAAGAAAAGTAATAAATTCGTATCTTTTTTGTGTTTTGGAACTTTTTAATAAAACAAAAACCAAAATATGCAAATTTTAGAGATCTACAAATTAGTTATAGTTTTATAAAAATTTGTTATAAATCGCATAACTTGTAGATTCATAAAATTGTTCTTTTTTAAAAATGGTATGACATAATCGAAATGTCATACCATTTTTGTAATTTAACATTTTTCCAAAAATTATTGCAAACAAACATGAGAGTCTCTGATAAATAACGATTTTTAAAAATTAATAATATTTACCGCGCCAAGAACAAAAGTGGATTTTCAAGTAACCTTCGCTGTCAAACCGTTTTGCCAATTTAACTTTTTAATTTTTTAATTTTTTTTATAAGTAGCTACAAGTAATTGCAAACAAAAATAAAAATCTTCCATAAATAACAATTTAACAAAAAATATATTTTGCGCGCCAAGAATAAAAGTGGATTTACAACAAAACTTCGATTATGTCAAACCGTTTTGCTAATTTTATTTTAATTTGTTTCACAATTAGCAACAAATTTTTGCAAACAACCTAAAAAATCTTGTATAAGTATTAATTTAAAAAAATAAATAATATTTAGCGCGACAAGGATAAAAGTGGATATTCTTTGTTTCGCGCTTTTATTATAATTTTATTTGTATTGTAAGTTACAATTGTATGTTATTAAATTAAGTTTATGAAATTAATAACTTGTTTGAAAGAGATAATCGTAATATTGACCATGATTTATATTACATTTATTGGTTATTATACAGAAATAAGATTTTTACTCGCATTAAAGCCAAGTTAAAACAGGAACGTGTTCATTATTTTGCTGTGCGACTGTAACGACGCAGCAGACGAAGCCGAAACTAACTTCTGGGACGTAATTAATTCATATTTAATTCAAAACGCATTTTTTCTAATTTCCACATACTCTAGCTTGTTTTACAATAATTATGTCCAGTGTTTGCTTATCAGTATATAGAATTGATACCCAACATTTTTAAGGTTGGTAATATAAGCTTTAGACGCAAAGATATTTCCAACAATAATTTAACGTCGCAATTTACGTTCTTCAAGTTGCAATCCGAAATTATAAAAAACATGCAATGTTTACGTTATATTTTCAAGTGAATGCGCGAAGTTTCAAATTCATTAACCTTGCAATATTTAATGAATCGTTCCTAAATTTATTAACTCAATATTAGTAAACAATTCGGGTATAGTTTAAGGTGCTTATAGACAAATGTGTAATTAGTGTCAGTGTCAATAAAAGACTTGTAATATACAAAAACTTTATTCATACATAAGAAATATTTCTAATAAGAAAATAGTATCATCAATTTCAAGTTCTACAGTGTTAAGTTTCCTCATTGTCGTTTCAATCTTATCAAGCATCTCCCGTTCAGGAGGAGTAATCATTTCTTCAATCTAAAAAAGCAGGTAAGTGCTAGTTAATATTTGAATAATAAATACTTACATCGACCATTTGTTCCTCTGAAGCACCTTGCGTTTTCATACTTAAAGCTATAGTGTCAACACGTTGCTTCTTATCAATTAATCGTTTATTAATAATTTTATCATTATTTCGCCTTATTAAAATATTGTAAAGTGATTTATAACATAATTCGATAACCATTCGAACGACTTGATCTAATTGTATGTGAAAAAGTGTGAAAGATTTGGTCGGTCCTGAATTGTTTCCGGCTTTTTTTAGTTCTTGTATTTGTAAGAAATTTTCTTCCAATAATTGATACGACAGTCGTTTGGCTTCTTTTGCAGGAATCATCGCCAGTTTTTGTATCTGCTCGGGTTCTATGTAGCTTTTATTTTTTACAAGTCTAAATATTCTAGCTGCTTTCGAATCGAATTTTTCTAAAACTATTTGCTCTATTGTTTCCCATGTTAGTTGATTGTATATGTGTTTCATGTGGATTTGGTACGAACCACCACTGGCATCACCAGCTTTGATTATTACTTTACTACAATCTTGTTCTGAAAATATAATAAAAACAAGGATCTAAATAAGTAATTGTGTAAACGAATTGTGTCTTTACTTTACAAAAACAAATTTATAAAAAATATGGTTTACAATTTGGGTTTTTGAAGAACACAAAAATCCAGGGGTGTTTTAAAAATGGGATTTGCATTTTCTTTATTTTTATTTATTTAGTTTCTATTATTTCTCTTTATTCTTCAATTCTTTTGTTTCATTTTTCATTTATATTTAATGCGTTATTTTTCATTTAATTCGTTTTTTATTGGTTATTTTATATATTATAATTTTTCGAAGAAAAATGTTTTTCTGACAGTATATTAACAAAAAAATTTTTTTTTAAATGGATCTTTTTCAGGTTTGTTTTTTGAATAAAGTAAAAAATGACTTTAAACCGTTGCAATTTTCAAAATTTTTGATTTACAAGAAGAAGAAAATTAAGGAAAAATGTAAAAAAATCAGAAAATAACAAGTTTTTGGTTTCATTTTATGTAAAGGTATCTTTTAGATGTTACAAAAAAATTATCCTTTTTTTAAAATCATTTATTAAAATATTCAGAAAACATTTAAGGTGGCCAAATTAAGATTCATACAGCAACTTCTTGTTAGGGAACGCATAACTCGAATATATACACATAGTGGGGCAAAAACTGTACATTTTGTATATTATTTGTGCTAGTCGAAAACTACTTGTAAAAACCGGTAGCGGGACGACGAGGAAAGCAAAATAATATTATTGAAATAAAGTAATTTTAGAGTCATGTGATACTGTTGAATTCAGAATTCTGACTAATGATTGGTTGACATCAGACCAATTTTAATATTAACTTTATTTAGTAAATTCTCAAGCAAGAAAATAGAACCCGTTCTAATTTCTTGGATGAGTGCGACTAAATATGCCTAAACAGTTGCGCGTAGAAATACACCAGCTAGTATACAACTCAGATATTTAACATTTTACTTTCACTGACAGAACGATCGAATGCAAGTGTTCACGTATTTATTTTATATCTCAGACAGAAATTTCAGAGTTAGTTTTAAATTTATAATATAAAATTGCACGCGCAATTATTGTACTAAAATTAGTGTTAACATCGGTCATGAAAGATAGGTCTAAAGGTCACTCAGTGTTAAACTTGCATCCTTTTTTAGCACTTTTCCAATATGCCATTTTATACTGGACCAACAGTACACAAAGTAATAAAAAAATTTACAAATATTTACCTATAACATTAAGATACTGGTCAAAAAAGGTAATCAATTGTGGAAAAGTATTCATCTTTTTAACCAAATCCTTAACTTCAATAATAGGAACGGGATTTGAGCAATCGGCCCACGGTTCCGTTCGCATGTACATTTGCTTCACCATTAACCTCATCAATTCTGCTGCATTCTCATCAAATTTTTTAGTCATAGCATTAACAATTAGCTTGTCTCTCATATCCTGATGAAACCTATCATGATTAATACAAAAATGAACATCGGCATCGTTTAAAACATGATCTGCACCTTTCATTTTTTCCGATACTAATTTCAGTTCTAATGTTGGCATCACAAACATAACTTTTAAATTGTCTTTAAGATTCGGCACAGCATCAGCTTTTTCTTTCACTTCCGGGGAAGGCACTCTTTGTAAATATTTTGCTATTATTAACGAGTTTAATTTATCTCGTATTTCTGGAAGAGGAACGATTTTATCGTGGTCCTTTTCTAATCGATTATACGTTTTAATTATAAGTTCCGATGCAGTCGCATATCCGCATTGCAGCACCTCTTCTAATATAATTTCGGCTTCTTCACCGAATGTGTTTTTCATTAAATTAATGTATTTTGCATAACGTAGCATTAATATTACTTTTTTAGGATCCAAAGAGTAATTTGCTATGTTAGCATTTCGATTCGGTTTAAATGTAACTAAACCAAATTTGATTAATATGCACAGCGCGTCTTTTACCTGCAACGAATTATTAGTATTTTTTCAATTTATTGACATCCTATTAATTAATTAATTTATCGGTTGTATTTAAATGTATATCCAGAATATTTTCTTTTCGTTATAAATATGTTTTTGTTAAATTAAATTAATTCATCCTCACATTTATTTATTTAATAAAATAAACGAAAATTTTTATTCCATTCATCGATTGATTCTTTAATTTTATAAAATCTATTTGTAAGACCGAATTAAATTATTCTATGTATTATACTTGCCTTAGATATGGGAAAGTCTAAGGAATTTCTTATGTACAGCATAGGGCTTGGACCTTTTTTGTATAAATAAGAGGCCACTTGTTCGACAACCCCACCGAACCTTTCTAACAATATTAGTGAAATTACTTTTCCTAATTGCGTTGACATTGTTTTGTTATTTTTTTTTAAATTTCTCTTATATGTACAAATTATTTAGAATATAATAGAATTTCAAAAATAAACTAATTAACCTAAAATAAAATGACAACACTCAAACATTTGACATAGGCATCTAAGTATGTTTGGTTGCATACAGTCAATACAGTAATTTTAAAGTAAACGAAGTTGCCTATGTTAGAAGGCTGTCTGCTTATTATATACAGGGCGATTCAAATACATTATTTAATAAATTTACAGGGCGTAGGGGCATGGACCAACTGAATGTGGTAGATCTTAAAATATACCGTAATGGCTTACTCAAATGTTACTCATTTTACGATGAGAATTATAATTTTGATAGTTATATAAGATTTTTTTATATAAGGTTCTACACTCATAGCAAATGACAATTTTAACTTGTAGTTTTTTGTTTGTGATATTTGAAGTTTTCGAAGTAATACTATGGGGCGATTTTTTTCAAGGTCAATTTTCTCAACCTATCTCAATTTCTTTCATGGATTTTACATCTTCTCTTTTTTCTTGACGTATCAAATGCATTAAAAATAAAAATTTGACGCGAAAGACTGAGAGAAGATATTAAATCGAATTTGAAAAGTTAATAATATTTTTCAGTGTCAGATACATAATCCTATATCAACGTACGATAGCGCAGCGAGAGACCGTCTACGATGGTAGGGGTTCCGGATTTGATTATAGCGATTAATATTTTTTTATAAATATTGTAATACATTTTACTTCTTTTGTGTGGTCGAAGCACAATTACTTTTATTTAACGTAAATTATAGAACTTATTATAGTACAAAAGATTTACTTAATTGATCTTGCTATCTTAAAGACTTAACGTACTTGTTCGTGTCTGACACATGCACTCCGCTCCGTATTGGCCGTTTTCTGCACGCTCTTGACTGATGACACGGACGGCCGTAATATTTACCGGAATAAATTTGAACTATGTGTTCTGATACGGACATATAATAATAAAATATTTTCTATAAAATTTGTTTTATAGGTTAGATTAGGTTAGGTTAAGTTACCGATAACAGTTTCAACTATTAAAAATAAAGTTAAAAAATGTGTACGCCACTGACTTGTACAAAAAATTATATAAATAAAGCCATAATATTGTTTTACAAAACGTATGTAACTATGTACCTATATTTATAATTACATACTTACATATATTTTTTATAATTAGCACTTTCCAGGATAAAAACACTTGTTACGCCACTGTATATATTTTTTATTTTTAAATATGGGCGTGTAAACAATTTTTCCACACGCCACTGTATATATATGACATGATGATGACAAACGAGACACATGTCATCACTATATCTAATAATGCTTTAAGATATACGTTACTAGACTAGACTAAATTGAACTTAAATCTAAAACAAGTTAAAAAAATTACAGCCACTAATAGGATTTGACAATAGAACAGTTTTAATTTGATTTTTAAATTCCTTTATACTAACTCCAGCAGCTATGGCTAGAGGTAATTTCTTGAAAGCTTTTATGCCTATATATTGAGGGCTTTGTTTAAAATTTGTCGTATTGTGCGTCGGGATAGTTAAATTATTTGTATTTTTTGTTTCCATTCAAATGTTTCGATTTCCATTTGTAACAATTTGATTATAGTTTCGTTTTACATATATCAAAAGATAATAGTAATATAATGAATATATGGTCATAAGTTTAAGTTTTTCAAAGATTGGTTTACAGTGTTCATAATAGGCAGTATTATCAATACTTCTGATCATCTGTTTTTGAAGTGCAAATAATTGTTCAATTTTTGAAACAGAGCCCCAGATAATAATACCGTAAGATAGGATGCTCTGTACATAAGTATTGAAATAAAATAGTAAAGACTGTTTATCTACACATTTTTTAAAATTATTTACAACAAATAGCGCCTGACATTTTTTTGCTAATTCTTCTATATGTGGTTCCCAACCTAATATTGAGTCAATCGTTAATCCTAGAAATTTGGTAGAGGTTACGTTTACAATTAATTTTGCATTTACTTTAATCAGTAGACTACTCTGTGATGAAATTGTACGATTATTTGAAAATTGTATGGCTGCTGATTTTTCAGAGTTTAGAATGAGGCCATTGCTTGCACACCAAGATGATACTTTAATAATTATAAGGTTTGTATCTTTATATAGATCTGTTTCATTATTTTTGCTTAAAAGAAAAGAAGAATAGTCTGCGAATTGGCACAAATTATCACACTGAGGACCAGTCTAGTGTTGCAAGTCATTTGATCTGAAAATAAGAAGGCCGATAATATTCCACCTTGTGGTAGGCTTTATTCAAGCGTTACCTCAGTAGATTTGTATTTATGATTGTAATAATCCTCTGATGGGCATTGAATTTGAACATGTTTTCGATTGGTTACGTATGATATTAACCAATTTAAAGTTGGACCAGTGATGCCATAGGAGTTGAGCTTATTCTCTAAAATAAACGTATTTATTATATCAAATGTTTTGCTTAGATCTAAATATACCCAAACTGTATACTGTTTTTTGTCGATGGAATTGTAGATAAAATGTATTGCCTCAAAAAGAGCCGTCGATGTGATTTGCCTTTTATATACCCATGCTGAGAATTAGCAAAAAATATATATATTTTAGAAGATCCACTTACTCTAATGAGCATTAATTTTTCAAAAATGTTCTAGAAAACCGAAACATTAGAAATTGGCCGAAAGTTTGAAATTTTATTATTACCCTTATTTTTTTAATGCGACTACTTGTGCGATTTTTAATGCTTTTGGAAATATACCCTCAGAGAAGGTTTTCTATATTATTGATATTAATGGAGGGGCTATTATATCAGTACCATCTTTGATAATATGACAAGGTATGCCATCACATCCTTCCGACTTTTTTAGAGACTTCTCTGACAGAAGTCACTACATCTTGCTCAACAACCAGTGAAAAGAAAAAAAGAGTTATTGGTGCGGCGGATTGAATTAACTTTAATGTGTTGTTGAATTTTGTCTGCTTTTTTGTTAATCTTTCTTCTTCTTCTTCTTTTTCATTAGCCTTGTGTCATCCAGAGCTGAATATAGGCCTCTTCTAGTCCCTTCCATGTCTCCCTATCTTGGACTGTTCTCATCCACATGTTTCCAACTACTTTATTAACGTCGTCTATCCATCGCATCTGTGGTCTTCCCCTACTTCTTTTGGTTTGCCGTGGTCTGCATTTCATCAATTTATGTGTCCACCTGTCTTGGATCAGTCTTGCAGTATGTCCAAGCAATTTCAATTTGAGGCTCGCAACACGCTCCATGACATCAGTAATGATTGTTTTGTTTCTGATATCAATATTCCTCTTTCGGTCCCTTAGAGATATTCCCAACATGGCTCGCTCCATTGATCTTTGCTAGATTCTGAGTTTTTCTGCAAAATTTTGTGTTATTGCCATGGTTTCCAATCCATATGTGAGCACCGGAAGTATGCAGCT
>JARJEC010002519.1:0-10240 GCA_030264575.1 Tachinus sp. AB-2021 | reverse complement strand
TAATTTTTTAAAACTAATTTCGATTAATGAAATCAAAATTGATTTTTTTTGTTTCAAGCAATTACCTCGTCACCATCACACACACACACATATATATATATATATATATATATATATATAATCACCGTGTGATGAACAGGTAATTAGTCGAAACAGTTTAATACATTTCGTGATAAAATATATAAAAAGTTGTTTTATTCATTCTTTTTTTATTTGAAAAGCCTTTGTATGTCATTATGTATGATATATGAAATCCTTCAAATGCCGGACGCGGCTTCGCATGATGGCCGGACACTCTCCCAGAATTTTCAATGACCCTTCTCCATAGATCCGATTGAATTTAAGTGATGGCCTGAGATATATTGACTTTTGTCGATTGTGGCTTTTTGGCATAGACTTATGACCATAGAAAATCCCATAAGAAAAAGTCTAGCGAAGTTAAATTTTGATGGCCAATTCACATCACCTACGCGAGAGATAACAATACCCTCAAATCGTTCATGCAGAATATCCATTGTGGCGTTTGCTTCCTGGAACATAGCGTCGTCCTGCTGGAACTACATATTGTCCACGATCATATCCTTCAATTTGTGCCAAAAGAATTTGGTTATCGTCGATCTATAGCGCTAGCCGTTGACGTCGATGGCCTAACTAACGTTGTCGTTTTCAAAGAAGTGCGGACCAATGCCGGCGTCAGCCCAAAATCTCATCAAACAGTAACTTTTTGTGGATGCATTGCCACTTTGTGAACCTTGTGTGGGTTGAGGTCGCCCGATACGATACCCTCGAAGTCAATATAACGCCCATTGCTGAAATTCAGCCGGATCTATGCGACAGACTAATTGAAAATTGGTCCTTTCAAATCAGTTCCAAAATTGCGGCGGGCAATTAAACGATGTCATATATACTATACATAATGACATACATGGCCTCTCAAATAGAATTTTGTTAGTACCTCTCACACAGCTTGTTTAAAAAACTGGTAAATAAAATATCCACATAACAATAGTTATTGTTTTTCAAACTAAACTTTTTATCAAATCAAAAAACTCTAGATCATAGAATATGAAGGAAGGGATATCCAATCAAAATTATATGGTAGCTTTTTTGCCAAGATGATGATATATTTTGGTACCCATAAGTTCATGCCTCATACTATTTATGTATGTTGTATGCTGTAGAATGACTAATTTAGTACTTCCTAGTGAATACATCACCACTATACCAATTTGGTATTTCCAAACTCTGTTTTTTGTTTTATATGAAAAGCCAGATTATATACATAGATGTTTATTTGCCTAAGAATTTTATATTGTTTAAAGTATGGCAGACAACTATCGTTACCCTTAGCATTTGCTATTGCTCGTTTTTAAGATAATATATGTACCCTTTTTATCTGCTGTGACGACCCAATTTCTGAATTCCGAATCTTACAATATTTACACCATTTAAGAGTATCTTTCAACTATAACCCTACAAATTGGATAGAGTCTAGTTTTTATAAAAATACATTATCTTTATTTGAATAGTTCAACATCTCTGAGTCGCCAGGCGGACGTAATTTTATCAAAGTTAATATTTAGTAAAAAATAGTAGTGTAGGTATCGGTTAGAACGCATGCACATTTGCTAGCTTTTACAGGTAAAAGGTACATAAAAACCCCATAGCTTTCACATATGTTTTACAGAATATTTTTAGAAAACAACATTCATAATTCTCAGAAACTTTCCGTGGGCCCTTGCTTCCGCTAGATGCTTTAAAGCTCGCAAAAAGTGGTGTAACCTACGTCATAGTATTTAAACTGAAATGTAGATAATATGTTATTTGGAGGCGTTTAGTAAGCAGCCAGACCAATCTGAATCTGAAGGACCAAATATCCCCCCTCTCCAGATACGATATAAATTCCGCTGAGTATGAGCGCAAGGGCTCTATTCGAAGTGAGATGCACATGTCAGAAATGAATCTCTCTCATTTATAACAATAATGCTCGGCAAATTACGCTTATATAATACTATGATATTCTAATAATTAAAATATACTGCGTATTTGATTAAACACATTAATGCTAGTTTATCATTTATCAAACTATATTTTTTGAATCAATAGTTAAGTAACTTCTAACGCTATATACATTACACTCTGCATGGATTAAACATATTTCATATGTAACTAATGGCCAAGCATTCATTTTTTATACATTTTTATGGTAATACTATTTGTTGATTTTACATTTTTAAAATACATATTTAAAAATTTTTGATAGCTTTTCTAAAACTAAAAATAGGAAACAATTTTAATAATAAACATAAATAACTACGATGCGACTAAAATTATTTATAACTAATTATGCCATTCATACATATATGTCAATGTTTACGTTGGCCTCATAAAAATCTGATGTATCATTTTTCAATGTACGCAAGTGCTTGTATTGCAGACGTAAAACCTTTTGCTGAATAATCTCAAAAATATTTTTACGTGCAATAGATCAAAGACTGCGTGAATTTTGTATTAAAACTTAGCGGGCGTTTTCAAACAGTTTATTGTTACATCTCGTAAATTATTGGTGGTCAAACATATAAAAAATATTCAAAAATTCCACATCAATATAAATTTTGGCAAAATATTTATATTACTTTAAGAATTTATAGACAGCTATAAAAACATTATAAATAAAACTTATAGAATTCTCAAAACTATATGATGATGACTAGCATTAAAATAATCCCATTCATAAAATTTTGAATGGAATTTCCAGCAAACATTCTTAGTATAATTTACTGGTGTTGGATTTAGTGCAGATGATTTATTAATGAAATGCATCGGAATAGTTTTGCGGCTGTTTCATCGCCATTTTTAGAATCATTGGATGATCTACGACCGCAATTATCCCTGTCAATTCTGTGATATATAATTATGCACTTCTGATCTGACATAACGATATGCAAATCGCGGGTGGAAAGAAAATCTGCAATTATTGAGCCGGTTCCGGCTATTGTTCGATGACGCCATTGAAATTATTTTCTGATATATCGCGATGCGGAGATAATGCATTGACGTCACAAGTAAAAAATATATACAATGTGGAATTTCAAAAATAAGGATATTAGTTTAATGCGTTCCATTTAACTATAACATAAAAAATAGTTTAGGTTTGATAGTAAAATTAAAATTCGATTAGATTTTTAGATTGTTACATAAATTGTTGATGAGTTTTATGTTAAACGGAAGCTAATTGCTAAAAGAATTGAAGGTAACACCGATTACGCTCGAGTCATAAAAAAGCAAATATGGGCTATTTGCTTAAAAACAAATCTTGTACCAGTATTATACAGTGACCGCCAAAAAGTGTGCAAACTTTTTTATTGTGCATTTCTCAGAAAATTTTATTTTTTATTAAAAATTGAGCATGAGTCAATATCCGTTTAGCTTCTTTCAAATAAACCAAGTGAAGTGATCTACTTAATCAAATTATTTTGGAGCATTTTAAAAATATTTCCTACTATTTTGTAAATAATTATTTATGATTTTCACGTTTTTTTACGGTTTTTAATATCTCAGATTTTTTTATTTATATAATATTGTGTGTATATATATATAGTCAGAGTGAGCGGTTATAGGCCATTCTTGTAGATAAATTGTAAAGAACACTCACTAAACAACCCTACAGGCAACCATTATCTGAACGCCAAGCTTTGTTTCGTACATTTATTTCAACATTTTGCAAAAGTTATGGAAATATTTCGTAATAACTTTGAATAATCATTGTATTCACTGCCTAAATGGTTAAATATTTTTTAGTAATTTGCAACCATTTTTTTTACTTAACGGTTTCCAAGCGTTCCCGCGCATTCCTTGTGGTTCGTATCGATCGATCTACTGGTGCAGTGTTGAAAAGTCCAAAAGTTTCAGCTTTTATTAAGTTGGCAAACAGGCGGTTAATTTTTGCATTCACACATAGATGCTGTGGAGTCTCTTCATCTTCTATTGTTTGCGTTTTATGCCCAATTTATGCATATGCCTGTTGAATAAATGCCCTAAAATTTGAGACAAATATTTTAACCAACAACGAACTCATCTTGAAAAATTAGCTTAAAGCATCGCAATCAGACTTCGTAGTAACGTCCAAATTACCCTTGACAAATATATCGTCAATATTTATCGGTTTCAAGTTTTGACTCGAATATGTAGAGTTTCATAAACCAAATTCAATACTGAAAGTATAAAAATGGATCAGTTTTGTAAAATAAAATACAATTTTATATTTTTACTTAATTTTGAAAGTAGTTTTGACTTTCAAAAAACAGAGTTCTAAAAAATTATCATAATATTATACATAATATTTATACAGTGATTTATTCAAAATTTTAGAATATTTTAGAATCGAGTTGGTGGATCATAATAGCCGAAACTAATCCGAAACATAAACAAGTATGTATAATATTATTAACCATAACCTTAAACTACAATATTTTAGAATTATTTCAAATGTCTTGAAAGTATTAACTTTAGCTAGGAATGCATATCTAATAACTTTTCTAAAAAATAATAATAGACATTTTATATATTTAAAAAGGAATACGCACCGATCCTTGAACAAATCACAGTAAATAATAATACTGGAGAGCTCAGCTCAACTGCTTGCCTCTGAAACAAAACTGGTTCACACCAGAGGTAAAACAACTAGATCAAGAAAAAAGATTACCCATTTAAAATTAGAAAATAAAGTAAACAACAGAATACGAGAAATATAAAGAGAAGAAAATTGATAGAATCGACGGTTACTAAGTGATAATTCATAATGCAGGATTTGAAATAAACTACTATGTTTTTATATAAAAAAACATAGTAGTTTATTTGAAATCCTGCATATAAAGAGAACATTATAAAAACTGAAGAAATAAACGATCCATGTATATGTAATACAAAAGCAAATATGGAAAATGCTCTGGCCAACAAAAAGGGAAGCAAATGATACAGTACAAATACATAACATTTTTGCAGAGAAATAGAAAAATGACTTTAAAGATTTATACGCCGAAAGATTAACGAGAACCGGAAAGATGGACAAAGACTAAGGCAAGCAGAAGCAACAATTGAAAAAATGCAACAGATCGCAGGAGATGATTAACAAAATTAAACATCAAAAGCTGGATTTATGCAACTGGGGTTTTGGTATTATACTAGTTTGATAAAAAAAAAATGTGAACAAGACAAACCACGGATATTGGATAGAAAATAATTGTATACAATTATAAGTTTTGTGGATGATGCACATTTTTGCAGACTTTGAAAATAGCTTACATTGGCAACTACAGGTATTCAGGAAAGAAGAAGAAAAAACACCCAACATGGAGATATCAACCACAAAAATAATAAGCATGGTAATCCATAGATAACCCTGCCGACAACAAAATAATTTACCAAGTATCGGAATTCAAATTGTTAGGAACAGTTACCTGGCCCTATAGATATCTAAAAAGAAGCGCAAAAAATGAGACCAAAACAGTCAGAATCATATTTACAGAAAAATATTTCAGACGCCTTGACAATCATTATATGAAGAAATAACTGCATACAAACTCTCAGCAAAGTTAGAATATACAAAACTTGCGTAATGCCTGTAATGAGCCGAAATAGTGAAAACTAAAAGATTGGCACGCACAATTGAAATGAAGAACAATCTCTGAGAATACTATAAAAGATCAAAACAAAAGTACAGAAGTTTTAGAAATGAGGAGGATGAGGTTGTCAAACGGAAAACTTAGCAAAATGGACCCGCGCAAGAAGGAGATTCTGCAACAGACATGTCTCAAGGATGGAGAACAACAAATTCGTAAAACGGAAGACCAGCATCTAGGCCCGGCTAGTTTTCAAAAGACATTCAATAAAAACAACATCATATTATGTAAAAGCCGAAAATAGTCCTAAATAAAAAAAATAAAAACAAGGCAAGCATAATACAGAATTTATTCCAAACATATCCCCTAATAAATGATATATATGCACAATATGAAAAACCAACCCAACTTAATATAATCTTAGAAATCACAAAGTTTTTAGCAAGGTGAACCGCATGAAAAAGCAAAAGATAATTAAGGAAAAATTAAGAATTAAATAAATAAGGCGCCAACATTAATTATTATTATCAGTCTTATCGTATATATGGAAGAAGCTGAAATTTGTAATCTTTTGGAACATTTTAAGCCGAAAGGTCCAGTTACAGGCATAATCGCATAAATCAATTTAGATATAGTTACGTAATTATCTAAATTTGTTTAATGTAAAAGTGATTTTACATAGCAACTAATCAAACAAATGTCAATTTAACTTACTGTCAAATCATAACGTTGACTTTAATTTTGACTTAGTATGAATGAATATAAAGAAAATAAACAAATTTAGTATGTTTGTAATAAATTTATGTGAACAATACTGTACATAGATCTGTAGGTTGTCCTCAATTATACAGAAACTGGCCTCGTTTTGATCATTCACACGAAAATATTGAGCTTGTTCAATCTGAATTTCATTAAAATCCAAAAACTTCCGAAAGAAGTCGTGATGCAAAATTATGATGGTCTAATATTACTTTAAGAAGAATTTTGAACTTAGACACGCATATGCATACGTACAAAATGTAAACTTTGTTCAAGTGACAATGGATGTTCTAAAATGTTTTCAATTGTTGCAAAATTAAGGTTGGAACAACGATTAACGATTAGCAATATGAGCTACTATAAAATAGTATTAGTTTTCTGGTTACGATTTTATCATCGCTATTTCCGCGTATCGTCGTTTCATATAATAACATAAACCACCTTTAGTGGAAACAGAAATCAATTAGTAGTCATACATACAAATGCAAACTCTGTGCAGCCATATTTAATACCTAACCAACACAAAGACATTTTGACCAAAATGAATAAAGTTTACGTTGATAATGGTCGTCCTTTTATCTTATACATAATAAATATCATAAATAAATTTAAAAGTTGCAAAATGGCGCCTAATATTTTAGCGATGGCAAGGCCAGCATCCAAACAACCACCAGAGTGACTGCCCAAAAGTCAGTTGAAACTCGATATTCCAAGAAAGAAACCCGGATGGGTAAACAGCCATTGGGCTTTTTCCGCTTATTATTACGCTACAATTAAAAATAACAGTTGCTTTTTTGTCTTATTTCTAATCCATCCAGTTTATTAATTATTACAATTTTAATATTTTTAAATAGTTCAATTGTTTTGTATGCTGTTTCCATTCAATTTCTGGAGAGTAAAGCCTTTCATTGTTAGATCAAATATTTAGTGAATAAAATCTTATTTGATCATTTTCTTAAAAAGTTGAGAGAGCCTGGGTTAAAACCGACAGTTTATTTACAATGTGTATTTTAAGCCATTTATTTACTTATCTGCATAAATAATGTTGTTAGAAAACTTTGAAGTTATAACAATAACATTAATATTATTAAGTGTTAATCTTCGTGTATAATAATAACACAATTTTAATTTTTGATTAAGATAATAATTGGGTACCTCAAATTTTCATTTAGATTGTAATTATTTATAAAACGATATTAATGCTTGTTATTGTAAAATTGTAATATTGTCTTTGATTTTCATACAATATAAATTAAATTGAGAGAACCTTCCAGAAGAAACAAATCGTCGATAAACTTGCATAGCGATAAGACCTTTATCACCCGCAAAAAGATCGTACCATTAGTAGCCTCGAGATTCAGTTCGTGAAATTCACCTATACCGTGCTGTGTATAGTATATGTATTGTTACAAATTAAATAATATCTGAATTTGCTTCAATCGGGTCTTTTAAATAATTATATAGTGTAATAATAATACAATAAAGAACATACTAGAAGTGCTACGAACCGCGTTAAACAAAGCGTTATCGCGATAATTCATTTCCAATTAAATGAATGATTGCTATTGATGTGTCGTGATTAATTACATTATGTTAATTGCAACAAACATTAAAAACCAGACCAAGAAGTTTTATTTGAAACAGTGTAAGTAGGTGGATGGGGAACCGACACGAATCAAAGGTCAAATGTGCAAGGTTAGATCCACTTTTAATTATATTATTATTATTAATACACTTTATGCTTTTTTAATGTACATAATGATTTATACAATTGTGAATAATATATTATTTATAGTTGATAAGATGTATGCAATATTCTCGTTATACTTTTGAGCTATTAATAACACATAGTACATATTGCATCATAATATTTCACTATTGCTAACATTTGATTTAGACTCAAATTTCTTAAAAATTAAATTTAATAGGTTGATTTGTAGGAAATTTATTTTAGATTTTCAATTAGTCTTTTATAAATTTTAAACTTGTTTTATAATAATAATAATAATAATAATAAATTTTAAAAAACAAATTAGAATATGTGTTGACACAGCGGAATATATAAAGTTAATACTTTTCATATTTTTAAAAAAATTTTAAATTTTAAAAAAGTTCCCTGACTACATGACACAACTGATTACTATTAATATAGAAAACAAACAAATTTATCTTTTAACTGTATTTATTTTCAATATTTTTCTTTGTTACATGTTTTCAGTGGCGTAAAAGCGTGCAAGTTTATTTGGGGGCACTGTCAAAAATGATATAGTTTTTATACATAAAGTAATACAACATTTGTTAAATATCTATTTTTTAAATTTCTAAACAATTAGCGTTTTTAATGTTACAAGAATCAAAAATACAAAAACGATGTTTGAATCTTGATATTTTGCGTACACTATTAGATGATATAGTTCTTAGCATTTCAAAAATATTTTGCTATATTTTAGATATATGTATCAAATTTTTTAAACTTTTTCTGACTTTTAACCAGATGGCATGATAACAAGCCAATGGAATGATGTGAATGGGGAATCTTGATGTGATTTTTTAAGTATTGTTAACAGTTTTTAAGTCACTCCGTTTTGTAGCAGTAATAAGTCACTATCTAGATATTCCATGCTCTTTAAAGAACTCAATAATTCAGATAGAATTTTTTTAACTTGTTTCAAAATACATAACATTTGTTTTAATAAACGTGTTTCATTTGATTATGCGTTTGTATCATCAAAAGGAATATGATAACATTTACTGTGTTCGTTTTTAATTGCTAACCAAATTGGCGGTTTCTCTTTGATACCTTTTAATTTCATTACATTACACGATGTCATTAATTTTTACGATTGATGATGATTTTGATAATATTGTATATAAATTTTGTGTATGACAATTAATGATTTTGTATCGTAAAACCTAACAATATCTGGGCCCCTACAGCATATGTATTGTTCTGTTTTTGGTCATTGTTTGCATCTGCAATCTATTTATTTATTTTAACTTATTTATTTATTTTATTATAATTGCCCATTTGTTTTTCTTTATCTTTTATAGTTAAAGGCAATAATAATAATATTTATATGTTGATTTGCCAAATACCCAACTAACTAACTTGAATTAACGTAATTGTTGATATATATTTTAACTATTTGAAATGTTTGCGTTTGCTGTTAATTTATTGCATTTCCGATCTCGATGGCAGCTTTCGATCATACATGTTTTTAGTTATAGTTTGTTTATTTAGATGTCAGGTTTTATATTGCGATTAGAGATTCTGCGGACGTTATTTCATACTTATGTTGACTTTTTAACAAATGTTTTGCAGTCGTTTTTCTTTCAGAAATTGCACATTTTATTGAAATTCATCTCAGAAATCGCAGCTTTTCACTAATATGTTGAATTGTTTTATAATTTTATTCAATTATTAGCATATTTGTAGCTTTGATTATTTGTGGTACCGTTTGTACCACAAACGACACACGACTCACGACCCCCATACCACAACTACCGATCCTCAACCATCGGCACAGGAGCCTCGACTCCCGACCACGACCCGCGACTTACTGCTTATATCCCGCAATTCCCGACCCGCATACCCCCCTGACTTGGGACCCAACTTATTGGTTGTTGTTTAAATCTCTTAAATGGATGCTAATGAAGTGACCAGTACAAATTATACCGAATGCATTTCAAATTCCTAAAATTGATTATAATGAACTGACTACTGTATAAATTTCTTAAATGGGTGCTAATTATTACCGACTATTACTACGATTATACCGGCTGCAAATCTCTCTAATATATAATAGTTTTATTTTAACAATTTCATTAAATAATTGTAGTGGACAGTGAAGTTTATGTAG
>JARJEC010002483.1:0-19973 GCA_030264575.1 Tachinus sp. AB-2021 | reverse complement strand
TGTTACAATGTGATAAAAGAGTTTAGTAACAGTGATTTATTATCAAGGAATTGTGATGGTTGTGGATTAGCTGGTGTTGCTGTACGGGTACTTATGTATGGTCAACCATACAATATTACCACATTAGAAGGATGCCAATTACCAAGAAGTGCCAATGAAAAAGTAAATGTCTTTACAATAAATTTTCAATTATAATATTATTTTAATCATTTTTTCAGGATTTCATAATATGCCGGATATGTGCAAATAGGATTGAGTTATATAGTAAAGTAGCACATCAGAAGTATTTAACATATGTTGAATGCGCTAAGCGAGTTACTGATAAACGTACTACAGATCCATCAAAAGACACGACATGCATATTAAATGAATTATTAGCGGACGAAAAATGGTTAGGGCAGGTAATATTAAGCATTTATATAATTATTTGATGGTAATTAATAAACAATTTATTTCAGCTATTTGCATCTGTGCGAAACTGTTGGGCTGAAATTGATAGTATAGCACATAGTTTTATGAGAGTACACTCAAACAGTCAGTGATATGTGTTGTGACTTGTATAAATAATAAAGTATTTGTGACTGGAATGTAAATATTATATATAAAAGAGATTTTATAATTATATATATAAAGATCATATTCTATATAAATAGTGTACATTAGCAGAAAAGAATTTAATAGTGATAGAAATTTTATTTGATTTTTATATTGTATATAAAGATGACTTTAATGAATGAAAAAATAATATTATAAAAACAAGTGCTCATATTAAAAAAGTGATATTTCGATTATAATATTTATCTTTGAACTTTTCTTAGTAGTGGCTACAATTCATTTTTTAACCTGGAAATGCTTGTACTCTAGTCCTTTGATTGCCTAAATTTTATACCAATTACACATTTATTAACTACATAAATCTTGTGGAGCTTACTAATTTTTTCTGAATCTTATTCTTGATCTAGTTAAAAGCCGCTTTAAATTTTTTAGATTTGATGGTTTGTATCATAAATTGAAGAGTGACTTGCCGCTCTACTTAAATTTTCTATATCGTCGATGTTTTTTGTGCTTAACTCCAAAAAATGAAACTAATTATCTTGTAAAATTTTGTTAGAGTTATACTTTGCAAATACTGATGATATAATCTTTGACTAATTAATGCAGTATTGGCAAATCTAAGGGAATTAATGTTTGAAAAATTAATTTTTTTACATCCATACTTATACAGTTTTTGAATCGCAGCTTCCTATTAGTTTTAAATGTAATGTTATATTTCAAAAACTTAACTGCATAATGCATGTGTGATACTATGCAATTTATTATATCACATGTTGAACAGTTATGCTGTTTTTTGTTTGCTCCGATCAAGATCCGCCATAGTTTAAGATAGTGCTTATGAACTGAACTGTACTAACAAACAGAAATTTTGCAAGTTGGAATAAGAAGAGAGTTAACAGTGACAGTTGAGTTAACCTACAATTTGGCTTGTTTGTTCATTTTTATTATTCATACTACAAGATATAAGGATAAATAACTTACTTGATTAATACAAATGCCGTTAATAGTAATATCCAAGAAATGTATAAGTTACCTCAAAATTTTGAACTATAATTGTCATATTCAATAATTGTTACTTGATTATTTTTTATTGAAAATTGCAAAATAAACGTTTTGCATAAATTGTGCGAGGCGATGAAGGAAAAGTTTTAGTAGGCCATGTGTTCTCTATTTTTATTTTTAATTGGCAACCCCCATATTTTATATTTTATTTCAGTAGCGCTCGTGTTTCAAGTATGAGATTAGATAAAAATTTTGAGAATTTTTTTTTTATAAAATTAAACAAATATTTTTAATGCATTGCATTGACGATGAAATGAAATAAAATGCAAACGTAAAGTGTGACATTTAAATTAATTTGATATTGGGTAAAATGTGTTCAAAATGATAAATAAAAGAAGTGTTTACATGTAAATTTAAATGTAATTGATATTTGACATTTGTGCTTTATTTTGTATTTCATAGCCAACCCAGCACTGCATTAACCTGGGATCGGTCGCATATCCAAATATAACAGAAGTTGTAATTTTGACTGAACAATGTAGATATTATTATAAATGTAGAATGGGTGTGTGTTAATTATAAACAATAATTTAAATACTTAAAGTAAGTGGTTAAAGTTTTATTTTTATGTATTAACGCAAAATAAATAAAGTATAAAATTAAAACCTAATGATAACAAAATAAAATATTAATAAAAAACTAAACTGATTTTACGGTTCTACAGCAACATAGATAACATAGTACAGATATAAAGCAAATAAAAAATTTACAATAACAATAATGTATTTTTTAACGGAGCTAATGTTATTGGTGGCAAGACTGAAAGAACGACGGTTCCCATAAACAGAGCATAAAAATAAAAACAACCATGCTACGCAAAATATAACAACCTAATAATTTGCATTCATTCAAGTAGTATGTTTTTGATGAATAACTAGGCTTGACACGCACAGTTTCTGAGAATTTCATAAATTGCGTTAATTGTTCGTCTTTTACATCGACCGATCTCTTATTTTAATTTTTTCTCAAAGTTTTTGTCGTGGAGTCATGCTGGTGATGCATTTTTGAAATCAGAAAAATGAGATCTATTTAAATAAAATTTAAAAAAACTTTGGTTGTCATTTAAAATGTAAAAATGACTATCGTTGATCAAAAACAATAAATATTAGAAACAAAAGCTTTACAGGAGATGATAGGAAAATAAATTTTCCTTAATTTCATGTATTATACAAAAAAAATGTGTCCTACAGGCATGATTGACATTAAACTTGCAGAACGTTTGTACAATCAAAATAAAATGTATTTTGTACAAAACATATGACACACATGTTCAGATATGAAGCTAGGTTTATGCAACTGTTTTAGTTGTAAACATAGAAATTTAAATAAGCACAGAGACTTATGCAAAGTATGTAACCATTTATGCAGCTGCGGTTTTGGTTTTAAACTAATTTGAAACCGAAACTACATGAGCGGTTACATGCTATGAGCATGTTTCTGTGCTTATTTTAATTCCTATGTTTATAACTAAAACCATTGCATAAATCGAACTTAATAAAATTGTAAAAAATGTTGGTGAAAGTTTAATTTCAATTCAGTTCAAACACATCACTCGTCCAGTAAACTATTATATTTATTTCTATGTATAAACAAAATATGAAGCAGTTTCTTAAAAATATAATTTATTACTTTTTTAATATATAAAAATATATTTAATGTCAAAACGACTAACTCTTAGTTTTAGGTATAAGTGTTTTCAGGTTAAATTGCCGGAATTTTTTATTTATATTTAATTTACAGTTTAACTTATATTTTCTTACAAAAACCATAACTTCACTAGTTTTCAACTACACCTTAACAAAATCTATAACTTTGTTATATAATTTTTACTGTGTATATAATAAAAACAATCAAAATTAAAATTTTTAATATTTATAATTTGTTTATTTTATTTTGTGTTGAACCTTTCTTTATTTCATCAAAACATTTCAGATTTTAGGAATTTAAATATTCTAATTTAATCATCTTATTATATCAGCTATATCAATCTTTGAAAAAAAAATGTTGTCGTTAATTCTATCGAACAAATTTATTTTTGTGATTATATAGATATTGTATTGTATTAATTACACTTCATTTTATGAAATTTACCAGATGAAAAATTTATGCTTATTAAGAAAATATAGAAATGAACTAAAACAGGTACGCGCCCATATTTTTTTAAATGGAGAATATTTTTTGATGAAATTTTTATGGGTTAAAATACATCACAGACCCTGTTTACCTCTAAAAATTTATAAAATATTATTTTTGGTTTAACCGGAAATAACATCAATTTTGTTTTTTTTTAAATTGAACACTGAGTATATTTTTGTAATTTTGGATTTGCTAGCAGGTTTTACATATAAATCCAGATTTTCAGTAGTTTTGGTAACATAACCTCATTAAAAAAATTAATTGAATTTAACCCTCCAGAACACACTATATAGTTGAAAGTACTGCACTTTTGAAAAATCTTCTGTAGAAATTGTAATATTTAAGATAGCGGTGGGCGCATATGCTATAAGAAGTTGACCAAATTCAATTTTATATATTTTGTAAATATTTTTCTATTGTATATGTTTTATGTTTAGTTTTGGATAAAAAACTGAATATTATATTTTTATAACTGTCTATTACTCCATTTGTACTTTTATTTCTGGATAATAAAATAAAAATACAGACTTTATTATCTTCCATGCGCGCTCGATTAAACCTCGTTGGGTGTGCTAACGTTAAATTTAGAGCACGTGTTCTGAACGGTTAAAAAACATTTACAGCAACATCTAAATACAATGGGAATATACCAAAAAATATCTCTTTACCACATTATTGAAAATTGATTTGTGCACTTTTATAAATGACAATTAGTATTTATGTAGTAACTTGCTTTTTCAAATGCAAGCCCCTTGGTACCGTGTCTCCACGTAAATGAGTAATTTTCTACTATCGAACGACAAAAAATTTTTGTCTAAAGTATTAAAAAGTTATATTTTTTCTAAAGTATTAAAAAAGTTATATTTTTTGTGAGTAGAAAATGAGGTTATGTTACCAAATCTTCTGAAAATTGGGATTTATAAATAAAATATAGTGGCCGTTCCATTTAAAATTACAAAATTAGTGTTAAACCGGAAATGATATTTTTTAAATTTTTAGCGAATAAGTAAGGACTTTTTGATGTATCTTTACCTATAAAAATTTTATTAGAAAATAATTGTAAGTGATAGAAATGAAGCTGTAGCTGTTTTAGTTGTCACCCGGCAGAGCTGTCAGATTTCTAATGATTTAAATTTTTTACTTAAATCATTTGAGTTTAAATTGTTGTTTATATCTTGATGTAAGTATTTTGATTTACATTGTTTACAAATTGACATATATAAATCAAATAAAATAATTTAAATCCTTTAAAGCTGACTTAAAGACTTAAAATTCAAATAAATACGATTTAAATCAAATAAAATGATTTAAATAAAATGAGGCACACTTTCCATTTACGATTTTAAAATTTTTAATTTATTGATGATTTAAAATTTAACCAAAATGATTTAACTAAAACATAACTAAAATCTTAAATAATTTTTATTTTGCAATTGATTTACGATTTATGACAAATCATTTTTATTTTGAAATTGATTTATGACTTATGATTTAAATCATTTTTAAAATGATTTGTGACAGCTCTGTCACCCGGTATACTGGGTGACAACTGAAACAGGTACGCTCATATCTTTTTGAGGGAAAACATATAATTTTTGTTTAAATTAAACAGGTTTTTTTTCTACTGAGGTGGTTCGTCAAGCGTCTTTCCACTACGGTCGTAATGGTCCTATTGTGCAATTAAACAGGTTAGTATGAAACACTATATGGACCGACGAACAGCCAGTTACATTTGAGAAAATGGGTCAGTCAACGAGCGTTTCATGTACGATTTGAAATTATTCTTCTTAATCGAAAAGTCTGGAACTAAAAATTAATTGTTTAGTTGATACAAAATTTCTGAGAATGCGGATCTGCTATCAAGAAAAGAAGTAGATGACGAACAACCCGGACGCTTAGTGTTACCATAGATTCCCTCTAGGGTTAATCTATGGTATTGCGGTCGGCTATTCACTCTTTATATAAGATGGTTTTAACAAGGGAATTGTCAGAACATGTTGTTGCATGTGAAACTTGTGTGGGCAGGGGTATAACTCATCCAGAATACGGCTCGGTCTACTATGCTGTTTGCACAGCTCGTATAATAAGAGAGGGTAACGAGTACACTGCGGAGATAAAATATAATTTCAAATTTTGTTTTTATTTTGCTCTTGCAGAATTTATTGTATAGAATGACTGGCTTTAACAGAATGGGGCGACTGTCCACACATCTTGTGTATTACGGCAACTTTGCAGAGAAATGCCTCTACGGGCTTGATCTCTATGAGATGTGCTACGTGTTTGATTCTATGGCTTGCAGTTTCTTTCTGTGTGGTTAACTTAAAGCTAAATTTTTCAAACATTGTCCAAAGACATTGAGTCAAGTCAACTCGAGGAGACAATCCGTATGTAAATAAGCCGAATACCGAAGTTCTTGTGAATCGTGTAAAACTTCATAAGTTGCTTGCGGCAGTGAAGCGATAATTGTGGACAGCATTTGGCCGTTTTTTTTAAACTATGGAGAATAAATGGGCGATTAGACAAGAATGACCTATGCTCTTTTTGTAGAGCAGTATGCGGGTGAAGATTATAATCTGCTTGAAAAGATAAGACATGAATTCAAAGACATAACAGAAATTACAGAATATAATTATTTTACAGGGATCAACATATTTCTTTTAAATGTTGGACGTAACTGCGGCTAGCCTGGTCCTCTAGTCCACATGAAGTTCTAATTTTCTATGACGCGTTTGAGCATTTTGATGGTATTTGGCGAATGTTGCCTATATTTGGCCTATTTGCTGCCCAAAATTGAAGCCTATAGTCCTGTCGACATTTGGCTTCAAGCTACGTGCCACAAGTTGGTAAAAACATGGCTTTATTACGAGAATAATTTGGTGAACACTAAAGTGATTGCCTAGATCCCGTGATATTACACCTCTAGACTTTTTTTGGCTACGTGAAGACGAAAGTATATATGGATAAACCGGCTATGATTGAGGAATTGGAAGCTAACATTACTCGCGTCATATGCCAAATACCACTTGAAATTCTCGAACGTGTCATTGATGATAAGAACTTCAGAATGAACCATGTTAGCCGTAGTTACAAAATAATCTTGTAAAAATAAAAAAATATATAAAATGAGTAATAATTTCCTTATAGGATTTTTTATAATTATTGATGGTTTAAAATTTAATTAAAATGATTAACTAAAAAATAAATTATTTTAAATCATTTTTATTTTGAAATTGATTTATGACTTATGATTTAAATCTTAAATCTTTAAATCTTTTAAACAGCTCTGTCACCCGGTATTCTGGGTGACAACCGAAACAGGTACACCCATATCTTTTTTATTTATGAATTTTTTAATGAAATGTTTATGGGTTAAAATACCAAGACCCTACTTTACTTACTAAAATTTTCTAAAATATAATTTAAGTAGAATGGTTCTATTGTGTACCAATAAAGATTAATCGATAAAATTAAGTTTTATGGTATTTTTTCTAATTTTCAAATAAGTATTTCTAAATGAATCACCCTATATTAATATTTGCGTATGTTTTGTAGATTTTGTATATTGCTCTTGTTGAATTTTTGTATTTTTTTACTATTTGTATTTGCCATTGTTTATGTATTTTATAATTTTTCAAAATTTGTTTCTGTTTATTATCTGCGGATTTTTGTCTTTTCTAATAATTGTAATATTTTATTTGGCTATTGCGGTTTTTTGCATTTGTTTATATATTTTATAAAAAAAATCAACATTTCTCTCTGGATTTTTACGGTTTTTTGTCTTTATTTACGTATTTATTATTTTTCCGAAAACATTTCTGCATTTTTCTGCTTGCTGTTTATTGCCCTCATTTTGTAAATTTAATTTGTATGTTTTTTTTTTAAATACCTTGTTTTTGTATTGTATCTATACAAATTCATCAAGATTATAATCGCGTGTGATTTGTATTATACATATTTGTTTTCTAAATTCCAAATGAAATTGTATAAATGGAATTATTTGAAGTGTTTCTCACATTTTAGTTTTGATATAATAAAAAAGGTAAGTGTGCTTGGACCACACAGCAGAAGTGAAACTTTTATGACAAGTTTAATAAAAAAAAATTGTGGACTCACATCTTACATTATTTATTTCCTCGATAACGTTTGTTTATTTATGTTTTACATCATTGCCTCTAGGTAAGCCGATAGCTTATAATAACAAGTATTGATGTGATCTATAGCTTGTAAGGTGACCTAACTACCAACGGATAGAAAGCTGGATTAAAATTGGTCAACGTAATTAATTATGTAGCATTTCTATCATCAAAATTTACTTAATAAATTCTGATTTGTATACATTGATATTGGGTTATGTATCTGAGACTGAGAAATATTAATTAATTTGTCAAATTCGATTTGTTGGGATTGTAGCTTCATCTCAATTCCACTCATTGATTTTACATCTTTTCTTCTCTTGCTCTCTCTTTCTCTTTCGCGCCATGAGCCATGACGTGACTCTAAATTTGACCTTAAAAAATGTTTTTTAAGATGTTTTACTTCAAAAATATGTATTTTTACTATTGCACACTATTCATTTAATTAGTGATGTGTAGTGTTTGTCTCAAGATAAAAAACTCACTCTGTATATGATATAAAAATAACAACTGAGGCGGAATCTGTTTGTAAATATTTACAGAACCGAATTATACCGATATTTATTTTTGGTTTGGTTCCGGTTTTCGTTCCGGGCAAAATTACGGTTTATTCGGTTTTTGGTTCAGTTCCGGTCCGAAGGCCTGGTCAGTAGTTATTCACAAATTTTTAATAATCAGTAAAATAGTGAAATTTGAATAGAAATACGAGTTTTATAGTTGTGTCTATTCAGGGTGGTCCCAAAGAATGAAACATTGTAACACGCCAAAAATAAAATGATTTGATTAAACATTCCTTGTTCAAAATGAACTCTATCTTTTTGTTATTTGTTGATTCTTTAAACTGTAGATAACTTAATAACAGTGAGTTGAAAGTTATAACATTTTTTATTTAGAAATATAATGCTATCAAGATAAAGATCTTACAATGATCTTATCAAAACAACATGAAATTAACTATTTTTAAATAAATAGGATTAAAATAAAATGATCAGTCGTAAGATTTACGTAAACATCAATAGAATTAATAAGATAAATAAAGTTTGATTACATTTTTTTGTAGGTAGATAAAATAAAAAATAAAAATAAAATGCACATATACGCTGCGAGTAATCAAACTAATTACTTTCCAACATGACTACTTTACAGCTAGTTGTTATGGTTTTAGGATGTTTAGCTGCAGTTGCTTATGGTTTAGATAGTCAGATTAGACTACATGAAGATGCTGGTTTAGATGTGGTATGTAAATGCTAGTTATATATTTTATTTACAAATTTAAATTATTATTGTTTAATATTTATTTTGTGCATTTTTTTAAATGTTTTGAAAAATAATTATTATTTAAAGTTTGAATTGATTGAAAAATATGGTTTTCAATCTGAACGGCATTCAGTGACAACGGAAGATGGTTACATATTGGAAATGCATCGTATTCCACATGGAAGAAACAATACCAAAGCCAACAAAGGAGTAGTGCTATTAATGCACGGGCTCTTAAGCAGCTCTGCTGATTTTGTTAATTTTGGTGAAAACAGTTTAGGTTTTATTCTTGCGGATATTGGATATGATGTATGGATGGGAAATGCTAGAGGCACTACTAACAGCAGGAAGCATGTAACATTGAGCCCTGATGAGGACAAGGAACAATTTTGGGCTTTTAGGTAAGTACAACAATAATTTAATAAATACTTAATTACCTTTTATCTAATGTTTTAGTTGGAACGAAATTGGTATGTACGACCTTCCTGCCAAAATTGATTATATTTTAGCTACAACTGGCAAAGAAAAAATCCAATTTATTGGCCATTCGCAAGGTACTACAGCATTCTTTGTAATGGGAACTGAAAGACCAGAATATAATGCAAAAATTAGATTAATGAATGCCTTAGGACCTATTGCTTATATGAGTAATATGGCGAATCCATTTTTCAAACTTTTGGCTCAATTTGAACACAGCATAGAGGTTTTTTTTTTAATATTTAATTGGAGTTGTGATATTTACGTATTTTATTTTAGTTTTTATTAGAATACGTTGGACTCTACGAATTTTTACCCAACAATGATTTAATTCCATTGATTGCTGCACAAGCTTGCGATGAAGGAGCACCATTTGAAGAATTATGCACCAACTTTTTATTCTTAATTTGTGGATACGATTCTGAGCAACTTAATGCTGTACGTTAAATTAAACAATAAGTTACATTTTATATTTTATAAACATTTCAGACTATGATTCCTGTCATTGCTACAAACGCTCCAGCAGGTAGTTCGACTAGACAATTATTACACTACGCACAAGAAATTAAAAATGGTATATTTACTTTTTTTAATTTTTAATATTTATGTAAATAATTTTTACGTATTTGTAGGATATTTTCGAAAATATGACTTCAACAGCGAAGAAGAAAATATTATAGAATATGGTCAACCCACTCCTCCAAATTACGACATTAGTAAAATGACCGCTCCAATTGCCTTTCATTACGGAAAAAATGATTGGTTAGCTGCCGTTTCAGTAAGTATATTATAAATCTACATATCAATATACATAAAATTGCTACTTTTATTAGGATGTCAAAAGTTTTATAAGACAAGTTCCAAATTCTGTTTACGATAATGAAATTGATTTTGCTGCTTTTAATCACATTGATTTTCTTTGGGCCAATGATGTTGTGGACCTTCTTTACAACGACCTTATTGATGTCATGGAAAAATATTAATTAAATATTGATTTCTGTATTATATTAATACAATAAATTGAAATAATATAAACATTGGTGTTTATTTTTATTAACTTTTAACGATCTGTGCAAATTATTAGTTTTTTTTATAAAAAATGATACATGTACGTACATGAGTACAGAAACGAAAGGATGTATAAGAAAAGGAAAATATCAATAGTGGTATTTAAAATTAGCACATCAATTTGATTTTAATATTAATGCCAATCATTTATTACATTTAAAATATTTTTACTTTTCTCTCTACATTGGGATTTATACAAAAAATTTGAAATTGAAATTTTAACGGAAATACGTTTTCGATGTACCGAGTCTAAAAAAAAACATAACAACTAGAAAACATGTATGTGTGTGTCATCCATAACGCAAACAGTTTTTAAGATATTGTTCTGAAATTTGGAAAATATGTTGGAAGTAAGCTCTAGTTGTGCCGCCCAAAAATTCGTTTTGATTGGTTATATTGAAAACACGTGACAGTCAATTTTCCTTAAAAAATCCCCATAACAGCCTCGATTTGAACAAAATAACAAATGGAGAAGAGTATTTGCCCAATTCTATAATAATTTAACCCTAGAAATTGAATAAATTGGTTTTGGATCGATATTTTAATACCTTATAAAAACGCATTATAAATGTTAAAAATAAATTTTTGTAAAATTTATTTGATTTTATGTTGGTTACTTTAATTTCCTTTGGAATTTCATTAAAAATCTGTATACATGAAAAATATGGCGATTTTTTATATGTAGTGGATCTATGAATTAGAATTCGAAATTTATCACAGGTTCTTGTTGCATGATTAAGGTTAATTTCTTTCAAATCAGGATTGATCAATAAATTCATATGTCGCACATTTATAAATATATATATATATATATATATATATATATATCAATGTCAATACTTCTTGTTGCTTGAATACTTACTGTTGGACAGGATTCATAGTATTCCATATATGCATAATTTTTACAATTTGCTTTTGTGCAACTTGTAATCTTATAGAATCCGAGGGCTTTCCTCACACAATAATATTGTGCTATATTTGCGAATATATAAGGGTGTAATATACTTGCACTATGCATTAATAAGAAATTATTTTATTCAACTTTAAAATTGCATAATAAGCTAAATTTAGTTTACTCACATCACGTGATCAATATCAATACTTCATTTTAATTCAGCATCAATAAATTAGCCTAAAAGCTTAGTATTAGGTGAACTGAACGGTATGTTGGTTGGTTGTGACCTGCTATTGAAAAATTGGATATTTATTGTTTTTGACAGTTTAGAATTAAATTGTTCTTGTTACACCACTTTGATTTTTTCTATTATTTTGGTAATTTTGATTAATAACTCTTTTAGTGATTTTGCTCACACAAGAATTGACGTGTCAGCTGCAAAATTTGGGACAAACCTATCCGATATAAAGTTAAAGATGTCAATAACATACAATATAAATACCAGTGGTCTTAAAACTGAAGCTTGAGCTATGTCCAATAATAGGTCGTACCGAGTTGATCTTGATGATCCAATATTTATATATCGTCCTGTTAAAAGGCGTGTTATTAGATCGAGCGGAATTCCTCATATCCCTAAATTTCATAGTTTAATCTGAATAAAGTCTATATTTAGTAAGTCAAAGGCATTTGATAAGTTGAAGAATAGTCTGACAATAAAATAATTTGCGTCAGTTTTTTGTGAATGTTTTCAATGGTTTCAAAGACTGCCGTCTCTCTGTTGATTTATTCGCTACAAATCTATGTTGATTCTTATTCAAGAGATTATGTTTGATGATAAATTTTCATATTGGCTAGGTAATATTTTGTTTGTAAATTTTAAAAAACATGCTTAAGTTTGACACTGGTAAATAATTTTCAACGTTCTGTTCAAAACCTTTTTTATAAATCGGAACAATGCAAACTGTTTTTAGCACAGATGGAAATATACCTTTATATAGCATGTTGTTAATTAATTGTGTTAGTGTTATGCTATAACGTTACAAACATATTTTAATATCTCTATTGGTATATCATCTGGACCTGAAGAACCTTTATTTTTTAAGTTTTTATTATCGATATTACGTCATTTACATCTACTTCATGGAAAGCCTTTGTATTTGAATGATTGTTTGATACCGTGCAAAAAGTGGATGTATTTTCTCAACATGTTGTTCAATTTTTTTTTGTTGGCTATAGTGCTAAAATGTTTTTCAAATACATTTGCAACTACTGTTGGGTATTTAGCGGTTGTATGATTAATATTTAGCGTTATTGGTTTTTATTTTTCTTTTGGTTCAAATCAGCGTTTACAATTTCCCATATAGTTTTTGTTTTGTTTTCTGAGTTGTCTGTTTTGTTCTCAAAGAATTTCATTTTTGTTTCTTTAACCAATCGTCTATGTTTTGCTTTGTTATACGATTTGTATTGTTTTTGGTTATATTTAAATTTCATGAATTTATATTTAAGCTCCTCACCTCACTAGATTTCTTTAACTTATTCGATATCCATTTAAATTGTGATTTTTGATTATTTGTCGCTTTTTTACTTGTTTTTATGGGGCAGCATTTATATAAATTGTCTAAAACATATTCTATAAAATTATTAAGCGATTATGTTATCTATTGTGTTCAATTTGTCTTTATTAAATTTTAGCATGTCTATGTTTTGTGGGTTCTTCCATGTGTTTATTGTTTTACATTTTTGGGGTTTGAACCCACGACCTTTAGCTTTTCTAAATTATTTATATTAAGACCACCACATAGTATGATAGAATCCGCATTTTCCTGGTGGCCTATATACAGGTTGTCCAGAAAGTCCTGCCTGGGCCAAATATCTCGAGAAATACACATCAGATTGCAACAAGGAAAATTACGGTTTATAAATATTTGTTAAAAAGCTATCTTATGATACTTAACTCTATTTTCCACCCTCACCTCCAGGACTGGGGGTAACTTAGAAATCCTAACTAGAAAAAATACGTAACTTTTTTATAAGCAAGGCGTACTATTCTTAAACTCAATTTTCTTTTGTATATTACAGCGCATGTTTCACGCAACAAAAAAGTGTTACGGACAAAAGTTATTATTTTTTTACCTAGAAATGCAATCTAAATAGAAAATGAGGGTTCTTATTTAAGATTCCAAAGTTACCTCTAGCTCACCCTTTGGGTATAGGGGTAGAAAATCGAATTAAGTATCGTTGGATACTTTTTTAAAAAATATAATTAAAACGTAATAATCATTTTTGCTATTTGATATGTATTTATCAAGAGATTTGACCTTGGCGAGATTTTCTGATCACGCTGTATAGTTATAATACAGATTTTGTTTGTTACACCTTTGACAACATTCTATCTCCTTAATAAATAAAACAACTTTTTATATATCTAATCACGGAATATATATATATATATATATATATATATATATATATATATATATATATTTGTTTCTATCACCGTATGATGAACGTTCTTTTAATTATTAACTTGAGTTACAGTACAACCAACTTAGCTTAGTTTGGCTTATGGAAGGTGTTTTCACGCAACGATAGATAACGATGTATAACTGTCTGGACCTCTTTTGTTTTATGTTTGTTTTTTCTATCGTAGCGCGACAACGCATTCCATAGGCCACATTAAGTTTCTTTGTACTATAGCTTGATGTAGTACCTGATAAATATTGATACATCTCCATGTATTTGCACACTTCAGTTATTTTATGTTACTAAATTAAAGTTGCATATTATCATTAAATTGATATTATTATTCGATGTCCATAGTATTTGAGGATTTGTGTCGTTGAAAAGAAGTTCGAGATTGTTTAATTTATTCATTAAGCTCTGTACATTTAAATTTAATAATTTGAATTGGTTGTTGTTTGTTTGCGTAAAAAAGTATTCTGGTGTTGAGTGTGTTGTGAATCTGTTGATACATTGTTTTGACTTATTTCAATATTTTTCACACGACACATTTTCTACGATTTTTGTATTTATTATATCATTGCAAATTGCATTCCTGCATTTTTTATATAGACATTGTTTTCTAATCATTATGTTATAATCTACATATTTTACATGTAGAATATCATTTGTAATTTGAGAGAGTGGTGTATTCAAATGCAAAATAATTTTTGAACACTACGACTTTTAGTGTAAGGACAAGAAATAATGATTGTTTTAGTGTTCATTACGTTATACAGGATTTCCCGCCTGGGTCAAATATTTCGAGAACGACATGTCCAATCAAAATGAAACAAATTGCATTCTTTAAATTGTAATAAAATGCATTAAAACATAACATAAAAATCTGCGGTAGTGGATTTTTTGGGGGCTGGGAAGGGCCTACTCTAAAGTCTTAAATAGGAACCTTCATTTTGATTCTACGGGAAAAATAAATAACTTTTCTTGTTGCGTGGTAAATAGCGCTGTAATTGGCAATAAACAAAATCGAAAACCGCACGCCCCTGATATAGCGCCAACTATCACGCTAATGATATGAGATGGGATTCAATCACAGGTGCATGGAGAACAGCCAAAGTAGAATGAAAGAAAACATGTTGTAGGAAAGCATAAAAATAAATGGTATGATATTTGGTAGTTTAATAAGGAGCTTGATATTGTACGAACCGGAAGCTTGGGGGTTGGAAGGAATCGGAAAAGCTGAATTTAATTATTTCTACTGAGCTATACAGTAAAATTGACAACAAAAATAAAACAAGACAAATAAATATAATTTTTCTTAAAGTAATTTACCATTATCACAAATTAACGTAACTAATGATTGAATAACTATTCCAATTTAATTCTAATTTTAAGACCACAATTTTTTGTTTGATGTACAAGCAAAAAATCAAAACAAAACTGTTTTGTGTATAAAAATTTTGTAACATTTAAAAATCTCATCCAGAACTTGATCCAGAACAACTTTTATTAGTTTTGCATTCATTTTTCAACATTCTTTGTTTTATTGGTAAGTATTGTGCGTCATTTAATAATGCTGCAATTTTCAGCATTAACAAAATTTAAATATGTTTTGGTAGACGTTTTGGTATTCATTTGCACTGAAATCTGAGCTAGTTTGTTCTTTGGGTTATTATAGGTCAATTTTTCTTTGCAACTTGTAGCTATTATATTGCTTGCTTATACAGATGGTTGAGAGGAGTAGTGCTTAGTTTGTAGTTTTCAATATTTGTAATATTGCCTTTTTGTATAGTAGTGTTATTAGTAACCCGTTATATTTGATTCTTTCATGCAGGCGTTTTTTGTCGAGTATCGCGCGCGATTAAAAATGCGACGTTTTCTAAACGTTTATTTTATGGAAGCTTTTTTGTCGCTTGTCATTTGCTAAACACATTATTTTATATTGTTTGTTGTACAGGCGTTCGGCGTTTGATGTATAAAAGTGTCAATATAATACAATATGTTGGAAACATCTCACTTATTATCGTGCACGACACGCGAGAAAAAAACGCTTGCATAAATGGGGCCTAGAACAATGCCATCTACTACGGGTGCTTTATAGTGTTTCATTTAGCACTTTGTAGTTTTTGTTGTTAAAAATATGCAGGTTATTATTTCTAGTAGTTTTTCTATGCCTTTCTCAGTTTAAGTAAAGTTTCAAGAAGAAATAGCCTTTAGCATTTATAATTTATTTTGAATAATATAAATAATAAACTATATAAGTAAATAACTTCTAAACAGATATTACATTTTTAAATTGCATCACATTTATTAAAAAACAAAATATATACAAAAGAAGCGTTTCTTGTCAAATAAAAATCAGTCACCATCGCATGTGTTAAGAAAAAATAAATTAAGTGGTGTTAGTCACGTTGGATAATTTTATGTTGTTAGTCGTTGTTAGTTGGGTGTTCCTGAGTTCGGCAATGAGTTAATGGGCTTTTACTGTTCTATTTTCCAAGCGGATGTTGAAACCACCTGCAATTTTCAAGATGATATCACCTTGAAGATTGAAGTCCTTTTCGGTTACATCGGAATGTACCACGTAATGCCTGATAATTGTAGATAGAAGTACTTTTAGTTTCAGCATAGCAAATTTCCTACCTGCAATTGAAAAATATAATGTATATGTCTGCAATTCAATATTATAATATTAAAACAATATTTTATTTATATTCTTTGTAATACAGAATCAATGTTTACATACCCACACAACTTCTTGGTCCAGCACTGAATGGTACATAACTATAATAATGCCTGTTTTGGCATTTTTCTGGGAGGAAATTGTCAGGGTTGAATACGTCAGGGTTGGGGAAACTTTCAGGTCTTCTATGTAAAATTGCTTGAGCAACAACAACAGTTGCTCCGGCAGGGAGATGATAATCTCCAGATGCTGTAAAGTTCAATTGTAAAATAATAATAACTAGTTAATTTGGAATTATACCTAGTTTCACTTCTTCTTGCAACTGTCTAGCAATAATTGGTACTGGTGGATACATTCTTAAAGTTTCCAAAATTACTCGTTCCAAATATTTCATTTCTAATGTATCGGTAAAAGTGCATGGCCGGTCTGAGCCTTGGAAAATCTCATCGATTTCAGCAACTACACGGTCTTGAACATCTTTATGGATACCCATTAGACACAAAGCAAAACTGGATCCAGCTGCAGTAGTATCGTGGCCTTCAAACATGATGGTGTTAACTTGATCCAAAACTTCTTGTTCGGTAAAATCGATAGATTCATTATGTGCATTTGCAGTTAATTGGTCTAAGAAAGCCAACCTTTTCTTTTCTCCAACATCATTTTCATCATTTTCATCCAAATCATCTCTAACATAGTTGAAACTAGAATCAAACCTGCCAGTAGTTGTGGTGATGTCATCCTCTTTGGTATCATTTTCTACTTTCTCAAATTCTTCATCAGCGGATTTTTTTAGATGCTCCTTCTTCTTGCTCCTTACAACCTGTTAAAATTTATTAATAAATTAATATAAATCAGTGTGAAAATTTAAATTTTTTACTTTAGTTGTAAGATTCATTATGACTTTCAATAATTTGCTATGATCTACGGCCAGTTTAGTTTTTTCAAATAAGTAGTCAGGTCTTAACCAAATCTTGTAATGGCGTTTATGGAGGATGTCGCACAACTTCATGACAGCCATGGCATAGTTGAAGCCGGTTTCTTCCGTTCTTGGTTCTTTATAACCCATTGCGGTTTCTAAAATTGTTTCAATATATATATAAAAAAAACATTTTAAAATTTCGTAAATATATACCCAGTAAGATATCGACAGTTGTGCCGCTCATGTAATCATGACAATCGAAATTTTTACCAACTTCCTTCTTCATCTTGTTGACTACTTTTATACTGTTTTGATAGAAAGTTGGGATGAAATTTTTTAGAATACTTTGATGGAATGTAGGTGCAATCATTTTTCTATGATGCTTCCATTTGGCTCCTGTTAATATTTTATTTGTTAATTTCATATTTTGCATTTTACTTTTAATTGAACATACCCGAACTGATCAGAAGTCCATTTCCAAACCATGGTTTAAAGACGGTGTATTCTGAAGATTTGTCAATATGAACTGGGCTTCCAAGAATAATCTATTAAAAATGTTTAATTAGTTGATAGTATTTTGAATAAATATAATTTATTACTTCAACATCAGCTGGATGATACAAGAAAATTACCAGTCTAGGTCCAAACCATGTCTTTGCAATATCATCGTATCCTTCCCTCAATTGAAGAGCCAATTTAAACATATCTTAAAAAATTAGAATCAATTAATTAAGTGGCAAGTAATTAGTTTTTTTTTAATTTACCAACTGGTTCTGCTCCAATAGTTTTAAAACTACTTCGGAGCATTAATTGAGCGGATGGTCCAGGAATATTTGATGCTAATTGTATTTGTCTAAAAAACTTTCTGCCATATGTGTACATAAAGAGAAAGCCGGTGACAAAGAGCAGAAAGTACAACATGCTACTCTCAGAGAGTGCAGTCGTAGATCGGCTAGCAGCTTGCATCTGAAAAAAGGGATTTTTTGTTATTATTAAACATATTCAAATTTGAGAGAAACATTTTAATATTTATAATAGTTATATATTAAATTGCAATAACAGGAACTAATTTCATTTTTTTTTTTGGATTATTAAACTTAACATTTATTTAGTATTTTTAATGTGGAAATCGAATGATTTTTGTTGCAATAGATTTGTATGAATTATAAGTTTATAAGTTTTAACAACATAACAGGATGCAAAGCTGAACTTAAAAGCGGTTTGCGTTTCAAAACCATTTCTTGAGTATATCAAATATAACTAACTGGCTTATTGTTATAGCGATAATTGGTTGTTATTAATAAATTTATTACCATACTTGGATGAAATGAAACTACTAACAAAAGTAGCTATAAAAGATTTAAAATTTTTAATTTCAATAAAAACTAAATTTAACATAAAAATCATAATGAAATGAAATATTTTGCATTCTCGATAAAAAAAATAACTAATTAGATTACTCAAATACATAAATCTTTACTATTCGTTGATATGACCCAAAATTATAGCGATCGAGCCAGAAAAAATGATTTCTTTATACAGGACAAAATTCATTCCAGTTAAACCTATCGTTTTTGAATTAACTAAATACTAGTATTTAATTATAATTACAATGACCGAAAAAAGGTATGCACCATATGAAATTTTTTTTATTATGCGTTTCTCAGATTTCTACTCTTTTCTAAAAGTTGTGCATGTGTCAATATCAATTTAACACCTTACAAATATAAGTTGTGATCTATTTATCAGAACTTTGCTCGTTTCGAAATTGTCAAAAATTTCAACAATTGCTATGGTACAAATTTTTTTGTTTTTTTGTTATTTTTGTAAGAAATGTTTTTTTAATTGCGAAATGTTTTTGAATATCGGGGCGTCAGTTCTTTTTATATTGTTTTTTTATTTATGTTTTGATGCAAGGTGCTTTTTGAAATAGATAGAAATTAATTTTGAGGATATCTGAAAACATTTCGTAAAAATAAACAAAAAACAAAATATCATAAAATGTTTGAATGTTTTAAACTTTGTTAATGTTTGCTGAATATTAATACAATGTTACTGTAAAACATGTGTAAATTGGTATAATGTTAAAACTTTTAAATGTTTTGCGAAATGTTGAGATATTTGTAAAATTTTCTGAAATGTGAAATTTGAGAAATACTGAAAAGATTTTTTAATAACTGTAAAATGTCAAAAAGAAAATGAAAAATATCTACAACATGTGTATGAATTAAATGTTTTAAAATTGCTAAATTATTTTAAAACATTTATACTGGAAATTATAATTTTTATTAAAAAATGAAAAATAGAATCTTAAATTATTAAGGTTAC
>JARJEC010002478.1:0-10860 GCA_030264575.1 Tachinus sp. AB-2021 | reverse complement strand
TAAAATAATTTGAATAACATTATTCTATAAACAGTAGGTAGTTTATAACAGCTATTTTTATTATAAGTGAGTAAAGTGCATCATTTAATCACGAGTGTAACAGTTGGGTTAGTCTCAAATTGTATTATTTGTTTTTAATAAACCTTACGTTAATTAATCATAAGAATATAAATAAACAATATTTACATTTCTGAGACGGCAAATCGAGCATTACATTTTGTGCATCTTCTAGAGATTTTAACTAACAATACATATAAAGTTGAATCACTTATTGTTTTGTGAAGTGTCACGATTTTATGTTGGTATTAGATTTAATATACTGCACTATTGTAGGTTATGTACCTTTCAAAGTAACAATTTGAATCAACATAGTAGACAACTTACAGACCGACCAACACTTCAAAATGGATTTAATTATAATTTATACTAAAATTTTACATATTAGTAAAAATAATCCTTGAAATAAACATTTATACATAGCATCATCAGATTATTCTAGGATTGTATTAAAAACATTAAAAACACACTTAATTAACAATGAATTTGTCAATGTCAGTTTTTCCCCATGATAATTGGATTTATGTTGGTATTAGATTTTTAATCACTTATGATTAAAACAACTACTAGTCACTACTTTGAGTTGAAAAATGATTACATTTTCTCATAAAAATGGAAAAAATAGTTATTTATGTACCAAGTCGGTAATGTGATTCTTTATCAAACAATCCTAAGATTATAAGACAAGCAAGTGAGGCGAGTAACAGGCGACACTTTACCGCTAATCGTAAAAATATATAGGTAACTACAAGAATGTGAATATGCTTGGACCACACAACAGAAGTATAACTGATCAAATTTCTATTAATCACTCACCTTGTAAATTAAATGTGTATCAAATCTCTTTTCCAAGCAACAAGCAAATGCTTGATTAAACTTTCTAAAATATCGAAGTGTGACAAATTTCAATTAAAGGGGATAAATTATTGCTTACAACTTTCATTCAGGTTTTCTCTTCAGACTTAATAAAGATAATAGAAATTCTGTTTTCTGTATTAATATGAGTATAATTACAGCTTTGTAATATACGATTTTTGTAAAAATAGTCGGGTCTTGCCTAATGTGAGATATGAGGGCTGTGAACCTCGGGCGTTTTTTGACAATAAAACAAAGAAACAAATATAAAGTCTCTGTGGATGAGGAGAAATTAGCGCTATTAGTTGCAACATATCCTATTTTATCTAGTATCAACGAGAAAAAAATCTTGACTTTCAATTTCGGCGATTAGAGAAGCAACAACAAATATTTTTTTGTTGTAAGATGAAGACAAACTCATAATTGATTAGTATTGTTGTCACTTATTTGTTCAAAATTGTTTTTCATTGAGTTCAGTGGAGTGGGGCGTTTCTGCTGAACGGCTTGGACCGTTCGACACTCTTTATGCAAGCGGTTTTTGTCTCGTGTCGCGCGACGTTTTCTAAAAGCATGTGACGCCCGTTGGCTCAATGGTCCCCAGGTAGTGATAAAAAAATGGCAAGCCAGTTGCAAAATGTAACACCAGATGTCAACCACTTCGTTGATTTTCTCTTATATATCAGCACAAAATTGCCAAGAATTTGATGTTTCACACGAATGCCTCCTCCTCTCCCCATTTTTACATATATTTTTTAGGTACGAGCGTTCGACGTTTTGGTGTATACAAGCACCAATATAAAATAATGTGTTTAGAAAACGTCTCATTTACAAAAAGCACGCGACACGCGAAAAAAAAAGTTTTGTATTAGTTATGTATCTGACATTAAGGTTGCCATTTTGCAAACTTACATGATTTTTGTAAACATTCTCTTGGGTTGTGGTTTACATAGTGAAATTAAGATGTTTTATTATAGTGTATTTATGGTACTTTTCTAAATTTATCCCCAAAACGAACGGAACTACAAACGATCAAAACAAGATCGGAGCTTGTGTAATTTTGGACGTTATAATAATAAATAAAGGATTCAAACGGAAAAAAATTGCAAAAGAAAGATTTAATTTTGGCATAGTTACTGAATATAAAAAGGTTTTCATTTAGTGCCATAATACGTGTAAAAAGAGTTTGAATGTCGCAAAATGAGAACTGTCATACCTCTGCAACTTTAAAAAATATAAAATGGAATGAGAATGATATTTTATTAGAACTATTTTATATTCAGTAGCATCACCAATATTTACTCTTTTGTTTGCAATGTGTTTCTTGTGAATCCGTTGTTTAATAACGTCAAAAATTGCACAACTCCGATCTTGTTTTGATCGTTTGTAGTTGCGTTCGTTTTGTGGATAAATTTAGAAAACTGCCACAAATACAGTATAATTGAATACCTTAATTTTCTTACATAAGCCAATAAGCACAACCTAATAAAAATTTTACAAAAATCATATACGTTTGGAAATCGCAACCTCAACGAATAATATTTAATTTGTCAAAATAGATGTTATTGCTTAGCGCCAGCGTACTTTATCTTAATTTCACTAATCGATTGTATCTCATCTCTTTCTTTCTCTCGCTTTCTTTTATCATGAAACATCGAATCCGCGAAATTTTGCCTTGAAAAATAACGTGCGTGAAGATGTTTCACTTTAAGGATGGAGATAGTAAAACTTGATATGGTGAAAATATGTTTGAATTTTGTGTTTTTTTGTACCACTCCATATGTCATAGTGGCAATTGTGTTTTTTTGGATGGTTTTTGTGGTAGATTTTTGAAAGGAGTCGCCGATTTCTTTTGAATTTCATGTGGCGTGCATTAAAGTCTTCACGTCACTCCGTGGGCGTGCTATCACGTTGATTAGCTAGATGGGACGCCTGTGAATGCCAAGCTTAAATTGTGTTCAAATTCTCAAATTAATTGAAAATAACGAAAGAAAAGTAAATGGTTCCATTTAAAATAAATAACATAATAAAACAGCCTTCCCTACGGCTTTGATCAGCCGGTATGTTTTAATTATAGGTCAGCAATTCAGCGTCGTTGCATGATTAAGTTGCTTAACATAGACAGAGTCTTGCAAGATTTCAGTTTCTGTAAATAACAGCTAGATTTATTTCTTTCATGTACCTAATTTTACTGGGTGTATTACAATGGAGGATCGAAAAAGATTATTTTTTATCTTTTTTAATCGCCAAATCCTTTTTATTTCTCAAATATAGGTATGAAATAGTTTTTAAATTTAAGTTTCTGCAACCATGAAAAAGGTAAGGTTAAAAAAATATTACATTTAAATCGTGGCCTGCACAGCTGATTATGATTGCTTAGTCTTGATATGTTTTTGATTCCCGGGACACGAGATTGTTTAAGGGAATTCCTGGTACTCGAGAAATTAAAAAAAAGAAACTGGTATATTATAAGAAAATTGATAGAATCGACCGTTACTAAGCGATAATTCATAATGACGTTACATGAGTACTCATGTATCGTCTGATGAAGACTGAAGACTGAGGTTCAGTCGAAACTGCAGTCACGTTGTGACTAAATAAATGGTGATAAAAAACATAGTAGTTTATTTCAAATCCTGCGGCGGTATATTATATTTTTAATAAACAAAAAAAAATATGTAAATAGCAAATTAAATATTTTATTGATTAGTCGTAAAAAACATAATATAAAATTTCATAAATATAAAATATAAATTTTATTTTATTATATTATAAAATTTAAAAAAATGTGATTTAAAACTAAATAGACTTTCAGAGAACTCCTTAAATGCTCTCAACTTAAGGAGTCTTCTGAAAGTTTCTTTAAAGCTTCTTTAAAGATATTAAATTCCTTTTATTACTTACAATTGATCTTATTTTTGGATGATTGAATTATTTGTAATTTAGTTAAAACTGCATTAAGTTTTCTTTTTGCCAAAATTAAAGTTATTTAGCCACTATCACAATTACCATTACCAAATCGTCGCCTTTCAGACTTTGGAAAAAAATTTAAATTAAATTGAACAATTTTGAACAACTAGAAAAACGTTTTCTCTGGATGTATCTGCATAATCCAGGATAAAGCCAATCCGTCCCATTAATCAGTGCTATCTAAAAGTACATTATATCTTTTCCTATATGATTGTCGTTAAGAAAACCGAGATCATTGTCGGATTTATTACCTTTTATTAATTTGTGGCGAAAGCTGTGTGGTATCTTGCGCCGACTTGTTGATACCACATTAATCGTTCAATTCAAGAATGTATAATCTATTTTTCACTTGTGGGCCTTCCACATGTACATGCTTTACTGAAGCCTTGCCTGTACAAACCGGTTTCTATGCTGAAGCCCGTGTGCGTGTGTGTGTGGACAAGAAAACTGTATATCGTGCAGTCCTATGAGCACGGATTGTGAACTGATCAAAAGGCTGCGCAAACCAGGTTTGCAGTGTTGCCATTGCTGAGGATTTTTCCCCACTTCTGAGAACTTTTCTTTGTTAGCTAATTGCAATTTTATCATTATTATTTACGAATAAATCAATTGACACTGCAGCAGGTATGCAATATATATATATATATATATTGAAAAATGAACTATGTAAAAGACAATATTGGGATAAAATTGCCGACAATCGAAAATGTTAACGCGTTTTGAGGAATTTTAAAATATTTCTAGTTTATAAACAAATCGAATATTATGTAATTATAATTTTCTGCCAATAAGTATTTGAATGACAAGGTTCATGGAATATCATTACAGTAATATAAACAGAAAAGGAATTATTTCATTCAACAAAAACGAAACATAAATTTGGACCGCAGTATTTGTATCAATTTTTGTCACGATCACCAAGCTCGTGTCTATAAGAATATATTTGAATTTACCGCTGAAAATGTACTTAGCGATTTCGACAATATCTATTGGTGCTTTTGACAAAAAACTGGTGCAAAATACTGGCAACTCTGTAAGAACTGTAGCTCGCGCATGCATGTCTGAATCGTGTGGACAGGGTACGGTGCAATCTATACCGTGCAGTCAAGTCGCTCTCGTGTAGAATGCGCTTATCAGTGACAGTGACGTGCTCGCCGGCATAATTAAAAACAAAAATTGGACCAATGATTTCACCAGTCAATTAAACATACAAAACTGTGACTTTTTAACTTTTTGTTGGAGTACTCAACATGAACATTTTGTTTTGAAAACAATGTATGCCAGGAGTATATATTTTCTACAGCACCTTATAACCTGTAAATAAAGATAGTTATGGAAAATCTTCCATAAAGTGGAAGGGCTCAACACCAATTGCTGTGCACGATGGCTAATTGACTCATTTGGATCTTCCAGCGAACTACTCTCTAAAGCAGCAACAGCTTCTTTGGTACAGTGAGTAAAAATTAACACAAGTTGAGAAATTGATAGTTGCTGGAAAAACAAACAATGAAACCTTTAAAACAACTACTCTTTATTTTAGTCATTGGTGTTATACTGAATGCTTGATGTTGACTTTGACAATATATTATTCAGACATTTTTTTTTGTTTGTATTTTCATTATTGATTTCTTTCATGCTTCCCAAATTTGTAGCGGTATATAACATAATAAATATATTATTTGGTTTTTAAATATCCGACACACTTGTAGGGAATAGCATATTTTTCTTAATATGGTTGTCACAATGTTGTAAACACATTTTGTCTCGTTGGAATTGCAACATAGAATCTCTGCAATTTTCAGCTATTGGGTTCATGCCAAAATTACTAGTTTTTCATATAAAAGTTAAAAATTAAATTGAAACTCTTAATTGAATAGCTTTTCTGAATAGTAAATATCCTGCTACTTTTCCGGTGTCACTTTTTATAGTGTCCCCTTTCACGATTTGGTGAGAGACAAAACTTGTATTCAGGGCCAAATTTTTTCAAAGCTAAAACAAACAAAATTAATTGCTATTTTTGCCTTTATTTTTCTTTACTAAAAAGTACGGCGATGGATAGGCTTTGAGAAATTGAACTTTTAAAAAACTTTTAGACAAACATTTATAGTAAACGCGCACCACACTATAATGCGACAAACTACGCGTGCACTATAAATGTTTAAAATGTCGAGTGCATGTAACTTTTTGTTTCTTATATTTGTAGCTTTGCTTAAACTCTTGAACAGAATATTGAAAATTACCGAACGCACCTCATAAATAACCGAAATCAAAAATAGCATATTTTTAACTGCTAAATTGTAACCGTTATTTTTTATAAATAATATATTTAGCAAGTTTCTGTAAAATTATTTTATGTATATATCTATTATTGATGTGAAAGAAAACTTCACACTAAATTGTCATTTTATTCATTGATTAAAGAGGACTCTCATTTTTCTTCTCAGTCATGGATAAAATTGACAGGTTATTTTATCCATCTGAACTTCGACCAATCAGAATTAGGAATATTGAGATTTTTTTACACCATTGTCATTATCAACACTTTATCAGTAACAACAGCATCATAAACAAACACAACAAAATCAGTTATCAGCAAATACGTACAATATGAATTAATTTAAAAAAATAACAATATTGTACTGTGAATTTCTTTATTTTTTTGTATGGATGATCGTAGATAAAGTATAGTATTATACTTGCAAGTAAATGTTCTTTTATCCACTCAAATTATTACTGCACTCTCCTGCGGAATGGGTGGGGGGGAGGATACTTCCACTACCCCTGGCTGGCCGTAAAAGGCGATCAATAGGCGGCGAGAAAACCCTTATTAAACAACCAGGGACTAGTCACTTTGACATTAGTTAATATTTAATGTAATATTTTCCACTAATATTTGTCAACTGACCTGCGTGTTTGCCGTGCGCGGTAAACCGAAGGGTCAGAAAAGAGGGTCCCTGTAGTTGAGGTTCTTATTTATGACTAACATACTACTAAATTGCCCATTTACAGCAATTGTCTATTACATTTTTTTATGGTAAACGCAATATGCAATAACTTAACCATGTAATGCCCCAATTTTTTACGCAAAAATGAACTTAACCTAATTCAATGTTGCTGATTATGAATCTGCATTCAAATTTTAGCTATTGGCACCTGTTAAACTTTCGTAAGGCATTCCCGTTTTGAGACGGACCTGGGCAATTTGTTCAAAATGTTTATTTAATTAATATTATTCTATTGTACATATGCAGACTACGGCGTGAAAACAATAACCTGCTCAGTTATAATATTTAAATTTTTTGCAGCAATCATGTTTTCTTTTCTCGCTTTTTTTCTGGTTTGCTTTTTTGTATTTAGCCGTCTTCTCCTTTGCAGAGGAAAATAAAATAAAATATAACGGGTAAAAATATAATATTTAACAGTAAACTATAACAAATAATAGCGTACACTCTTAATGAAAAAAAAAGAGATTATCTCATTATCTTTTCAAGGCCATTCTTTGCGCCAGATAAGGGATTTATTTTCTGTAAGATATCCCGATAACCAAATTTTAAGGAGAAAGGGTGCATTATAGATTAGAAATGCCATAAAACATCTACAATAAGTGAAGATGCCGAAATGCAGGAAATAATGGTGTGTTCAATGATCGGACAAGGTTCAAATTTGTCCGTTTGTAAAATTTCAGTAAAAACTAATATTAGTGTGGGTAAAGTTCACAAGATTCTAAAAAAATAACAGAAATATCATTCCTATAAATACCAAACCTATCAGGAAATTTTTCCTGAAGACCACTATCTTAGAATGGAATTTTGTGAGACAGTAACAGAACGTGCAAATAAGTGCAGATATCAATTTTATTGAAAACATCGTGTTTACTACATAATCCGTCTATTCTTCGTTATTGGTCTATTGAAAACGAATATCGGCAATTAAATTTAAGGACACAGTATCCTGAAAAATTGAATGGTTAGGTTGGGTCGGTATTTATTGGAATAATCTCATTGGGCCTTATTTTATCGATGGATATTTGAGGGGAGCAACTTATTTGAATCTTCTTCAAATCAAATTGTACCTGCATTAAGAATTCTAACCGACAATTTTGATAATATTTTGTTCCAACAAGATGGCTGTCCTGCTCATAACTCTAGAATAGTAATGTACTATTTACATAACATGTTCTCCTAAAGAAATAAATCGAATAGCGGTACAATTTGCTGGCCAACGAGATCGTTAGACTTGGCCCCTAAGGATTTTTTCTACGATACGATACGTTAAATCCAATTTCATACGTTTAGAATTTTATGACCGGCTGGGTTATTGTTTGGTGCAAAATGGGGGTACTTTTGAGAACCTATTGTAATATAAAGAGTATTTTTAATCATTTTATTTTATGGAGTTGTCTGTTGTGTTAAATTTTTTTAAATAATTTAACGTATTTTTTAAATTAAAAAAAAAAGATTTTTAATTTTAGTTTACAGAATGGTTTTATTTTAAATATCTTAAACAATAATCCCATCAATTTATCACGATATTTTGCGACACGCGAGTGGAATGTGTCCGTCGGTTCCCTTTTCCGTCCTAAAGGAAAAGTGCACCTTAAAATTTCAAAATCAAGAATTCAACGGTAATATCCATTTTGAGGCTCCCTAAATGCATACCAAATTCTTTGAAAAAATGAAAAATTGTTGCGTTTTTATTATAAGGGAGAAGTTTTCTTAATTTCAAAAGGTAATAAAATTTTCAACAAGTGTGCACAATTAATATTTATAAAAACAATAAGTTGAAAAATAATTTTATATACAAATATTTTGCAATATAAAATATCACAGTAGAGAGTTAAGGTCCGCGACACCTGACTTGTAGTTGTGGCACTATATGTATGTATGTATGCATGTGTGTATGTATGTATGTATGTATTTATGTATTTATGTATTTATGTATGTATGAGTGTCACGCATAACTCAAAAAGTTTAGGCGTGAAATTTTCAAAATACCTTGCAAAACAGCTCTAGTTGTGCCCTCCAGAAAATGGTTAAGATGGGTTAAGTTGATGCGAAGATATGAGTAATTGTCTTTCGCAAATAAATTCATATTTAATGCAAAAAGGGACAATAAACGCAGTATTTAGGATTAATTTGAATTAAGGAATGCACTTTATTCAATTGAGAATTTGGTATTTATTTTAAAATATATGTTAAAATTCTGAAAATATTAATTGTCTATGTTGATGACATATATTATGTTGGCAACAATTTGTTTACACTCATGTTTCACATATAAATTAAGTAAAGTTAACAAATCCTTATGTTTTTGAAGTATAATTGTCATACTTAATAATTGCTAACTCGATTATTTTTTATTCAAAATTGGAAAAGTTTTTATTTGAATGAACATTTTCAACAAAAATATTAGCAAGCGTAGTTTATAAGATTAGTTTGCCCATTCATTAAAAATATTACATGTTTAAATTTAAATTTAATTTTTTTTAAATGTTTTGCGAAGTTTGATTTTTCTGGATGTACGATACGCGTATATGTTCTGCGTATCTAATTTCAATATTTCGACTAGTTTGTCCAATATATGCTGAATGACAATTTGAACAATTTAGATGATAAATGCCCGATTTTAAGAAAGAATTTGTTTCTTCTTTTGCTTTACATAAAATTTTGTTTAAGTTAGAATTTGATTTGAAACTTAAATTTTGTTTTTTTATTTATGCATTTTTCTGAAATTGAACCAAAATATGACATTGAAACAAATTTATTATCATTGATGTTTTTAATTTTTGGATATATTTTCCTAAATTGCAATTTTATATTTTTTTCTTTTTTTTAGTAAATTATTTATTAAATTTTTACCAAAACTATTTCTACAAGTTATTTGTTTTACTATTAAAATTATCTATGTTTTCTATAAATTGAAAATTCAAATTTATTTAAATTATTTATTTTAATATTTAAATCTAAAAAATTGGTTGTTGTTTTAATTTCTTGTTCTAATGAACTTTTTTAGTTTTTTTGTATTTTGTTATTATATATACTGTGAAAATATAGCAATCTATTGGAATTTAAATAATATGTCTGTTTTTTTACAGATGATACAAAATTTTAGCGGGAAATTAAAGAAAATTCTTAACTAAGAATAGAATGTGTTTTGCAGTGCAATATGTGTTTTCTTCTACTACCATAAAGTAATGAATCAAGAAACATCTTGTTTATTAAATCCTTTTAAGCATTTATAGCTATATTATAATTGTTTGGTTATTTACTTTATTCTAACATTGTATGAAAAATAAGATTTTTTTAAATAATGCTTACAACTGTAAAATATTTCTGGGAAAAGGTAAGATATGTTATAATTAGAATTGATAAAATTGGAATTTTTATCCATATACAAATATTAGTATATGTGTTAAATTTTAAACGTCATTTTAGTCGGGAGTTTTAGTAATCACGTAGTAAAACGAGTGACTAACGGGTTATAAAATCAGTTGGACACTTCACTTTTTCTTATACAGGGTGTTTCACAACCTATACGCAAAAACTTAGAAAATGATTACATAAGCCAAGTAGACTAATTATTTAAAGAAATCGAATAAATTATTTTTACTTTTCAATTATTCGGTGCAAAACAATTATTTGTGTAAAAATAAAAATTGCTTATTATTTATTTTTTATAAACAACAATTTCTATAGAAATCAAGATAGCTTGGATTTATTTTTTATAAAAAAAATAATCTTCTCTTCTTCTTCTTCATTAGCCTTGTGTCATCCAATGCTGAATATAGGCCTCTTCTAGTCCCTTCCATGTCTCTCTATCTTGGGCTGTTCTCATCCACATGTTTCCAACTACTTTCTTAACGTCGTCTATCCATCGCATCTGTGGTCTTCCCCTACTTCTTTTGGTTTGTCGTGGTCTCCATTTCATCAATTTATGTGTCCACCTGTCTTGGGTCAGTCTTGCAGTATGTCCAACCCATTT
>JARJEC010002418.1:0-22113 GCA_030264575.1 Tachinus sp. AB-2021 | reverse complement strand
GGACAAAAACATCTCAAAAATAAACAAACACCGAATCTACAACTCTATTGTACAAAGTATTGTAACATACAGCTCCGAAGTATGGCAGTTGAAGCAGACCACAGAGAATACATTACGCGCTACAGAAATGGACTATTGGAGAAGAGCCGCTGGGATATGAAGAATGGAAAGAATCACGTCAATTATATTATATATATATATATATATATATATATATATATATATATATAAAATTGAGTTTTCTTTATGAAATAATCTTGATAAATACAACACGTGTATTTTTAATGCAACTTTATTCTCTTTTTTAAGATAAATTATTGTGCTTTAGGAGACTACACTTATTTTGCTTTAGAAATTACATAATACATAAGCAACGTAATTTATCTTTCAAAATCAAACAAAATTTACATTTCGATAATCACCAATACACGTTTCGTATTATTTATAATAATTTACTTAACATTTCTAAATTAATTTTTTTATCCCTTACCAATATGCTATTTAATAATTACACAAAAATTATACTCCCAATCGAATTCACATCCATAAAAATAATCGAGGTCGTCATATAATAATAATAATAGCCCTTAATTACATGTAACCATCGATCTAACCACTCGACATAATTCAACAAGATTACTCAATTTTTTATTGTGATCTTACAATACCTTACAATTGTTTCTTAGTACATTTTTAACAGAATAAAAATAAATCATTTCTCCACAAGACAATAGTTAATAAAATATGAAAGTATCAAATAGCTTAATCAAAAATAATTACAACAGAAAAATTATAACAAAAATAATCATTATGCACGAATGGGACATTTACAGTGCGCGCTCTCACAATATTCTAGACACGGAAATTTGACAATTTAACACTTTTTTTTTTTAATAATAGCAATATTAATAAATTACTTAATAATAATATCTAACTAGGAAATAGGTAATGAAAGAGCCAACGGTGGCAAACATGTTGAAGGCGATGGTGTTGGAGCTGTTGCAAAGATCGTCCATGCAGATATCGCAGGACATCACGTTGACGCGATCTGAAGGAGCTTTGCACTCCGCGTCGGTTGTCTCGCCGCGCAATATGACGCAGGAACGTGTCGTGTTGATCACGCTGCTTTTCTTATCTGAAAATAAATAAAAATGAAAACAAAATCTTTCTGGTGTTGGGGTCATTGATATACAAGGTGTTTTTTTTAAGTATCCACTCTGGATATTTCGAATCAGGAGAAAACAAAAATCCTGAAACCTCAATTTCTACTTTCAAGGGGACATCTTTTGACTTACACTCCAACAAGCATCTCTCAAAATTTTTAAATGGGATGGCCCACTTTGTGACACCTCATTTGAAAGGTTTTTATGTCAGAATTTCTGTGGGTTCATTTTGTTTTTTTTTAATTTTAAAATTTAAATTTTTTAGTATGTGTCTGACACATGTCAACAATATGTCAAATTATTCTCCAATGTAAAAATTGACGTTTTTCGTGGTCTTCAAATGTTTTGCTTTTTTTTTTTGAATTTTTAAGAAATAAAAAATTAGACTTTATTTTAAAATTAAAAAAAAATCAAAAAATGAACAGATAAATTACTGATTAGACCTTTCAAATTTAAAAAAAAATTTCAAAAGTATTTATTGCAAGGCTTTAAAATAAAAATTGACATATTTTTTTTGAATGTTTTGCCTATTTCATATTACATTGAGAAATAATTATTTCTGACATAATATATATATATATATATATATATATATATATATATATATATATTGAAACTGTCAACTATATGTCAAAAGACGACCCCTTTAAAATAAAAATTGACATGTTTTAGGGTTTTTGAATGTTTTGTCTATTTCATATTACTTTGAGAAATAATTATGTCTGACAGCATATTATATATATATATATATATATATAATATGCTAAAATAATAATTTTTTATTAAACTATTTTTGCTAGAATTACTGATATTTAGAATTTTCAAATGAGGTGTTAAAAGTGGGTCATTCCGTTAAAAAAATTTGAAAAGTACTTATTGCAGGGGATGGGAAAAGTGACAGACATGTCAACTGTACGTCAAAAGACGACCCCTTTAAAATAAAAATGAACATGTTCCAAAGTCTTTAAATATTTGGCTATTTCATATTACTTTGAGTAATAATTGTTTCTATATATACATAGAAACTGTCAACTATATGTCAAAAGACGACCTCTTTAAAATAAAAATTATTTTGCCTATTTCATATTATTTTGAGAATTAATTATTTCTGACAGCATATTTTATATATATAATATGCTGAAATAATAATTTTTTATTAAACTATTTTTTTGCTATTTTTCTTTCCTATTTTTAAGCAAAAAAAAAATTAGATGACATTTTAAAAAAATTTAAAATATTTAAAAATGGACAGATAAATTACTGATATTTACACCTTTCAAATGAGGTGTTACAAGCGGGTCATTCCGTTTAAAAATTTTGAAAAGTACTTATCGGTGGGGAGTGGGAAAGTGACAGACATATCAACTGTATGTCAAAAGAAGACCTCTTTAAAAATAAAAATGTTTAAGGGTTTTTAAATATTTTGCCTATTTCATATTATTTTGAAAAATAATTTTTGACATGTTCTAGGGTTTTTAAATATTTTGCCAATTTCATATTATTTTGATAAATAATTATTTCAGACTGCAGTTTTAAACATTTAAATCAAATTGGCACCCCTGAATTACTGTGAATAAAAATTGACGCGTTTTCAAATGTTTTGCTATAATTTTTAAGAAAAAATAATCAGATTATATATATATATATATAAATATATATATATATATACTGTCAACTTAAACTGTCAACTGCATGTCAAAAGACGACCCCTTTAAAATAAAAACTTAAAAACTGACATGTTCCAGGGTTTTTAAATAGTTTTAAATAATTATTTCAGACTGAATTTTTAAATATTAAAAAAAATTGGCACTCCTGATTTACTGACATAAAAATTGAAGTGTTTCGGGGTCTTCAAATGTTTTGCTGATTTTTTTTTAAAATTTTTAACAAAAAAAAATCAGATTGAATATTTAAAAAATAAAATAAAATAAAAAATGCACATATAAATTACTGATATTTAGACCTTTCAAACGAAGTGCTACAAGTGAGTCATTCTGTTTAAAAATTTTGAAAAGTACTTATCGGCGGGGAGGGGGAAAGTGACAGACATATCAACTGTATGTCAAAAGACGACCTCTTTAAAATAAAAATGTTTCAGAGTTTTTAAATATTTTGCCTATAACTAAAGTAATTATTTTTGATTAAGCTATTTTTGCTTTTTTTTAATTTAAAAAAAATTAGATTACATTTTAAACAAATGAAAAAAATGCACATATAAATTACTTTAGACATTTTAAATGAAGTGTTACAAGTGGGTCATTCCGTTTAAAATTTTTTGAAAAGTACTTATCGGAGGGCAGGGGAAAAGTGATAGACTAATATTATTAATAATTATATATATATATATATATAACTAAAATAATTATTTTTTATTATGCTATTATTGGTCAATCTTTTTTAATTTAAGAAAAAAAAATAGATTACATTTTAAAAAATTCAAAAAATAAAAAATGTACAGATAAATTACTGATATTTAGACCTTTCAAGTAAGGTGTCACAAAGTGGGTCATTCAGTTTAAAAATTTTGAAAAGTACTTATGAGAGTGGAGGGGGGAAAGTGACGTGTCAACTGTATGTCAAAAGACGACCCCCTTTGAAACAAAAATTGACATGTTCCAGGGTTTTTAAATATTTTGCCTATTTCATTGAAAAATAATTATTTCTGACAGCATATATATATATTATATATATATATATATATATATATATAACTAAAATAATTACTTTTGATTAACCTATTGTTTTTTAATTTAAACAAAAAATAGATTACATTTTAAACAAATTAAAAAAATAAAAAATGCATAGATAAATAAATTACTGATATTTAGACCTTTTAAACGTTTTTTGTAAATTTTATTATAGGGATGGGGAAAAGTGGCAGACATGTCAACTGTATATCAAAAGAAATAAAAATTGACACACACATTTCAGGGTTTTTAAATATTTTGCCTATTTCATATTATTTTAAGAAATAATTAGTTCTGACAACATATATGTCACAGATATATGATGATAAATAATAAATATTTTTCGTGATAAGATATATAAAAAGTTGTTTTATTGATTTAAATTTTTATTGCAAGGTATCTTCATCGGCATATGACAGGTATATATATATATATATAAACAATCTTTAAAATAAAAATTGACACCGTTGAATTATTGACATTTAATCTTTCAAATGAGGCGTCACAAAATGGGACGTCCCATTTAAAAATTTTGAAAGGTATTTGTTGGAGGTGGAGAGGGAAAGTGACAGACATGTCAACCGTATGTCAAATGACGTCCGCGAAATAGAAATTGACGTATTCCGGGATTTTTTTGTTTTGTCCCGATTTTCTGATATATCCAGGGTGGATACTTTTGAAAAAACACCCTGTATAGAGGTTAAATGTCGGTTGAAGAATAATAAATAAAGTGGGGTTAATTTCCTCCAACATTTTAATACAAAAATAGCTGTGCGGGCGATCACGGCGGGTGTATGCATAAACTAAAACTATTGATAAAAGCAATTGCATTATATCTAAAACTGATATTACCGACAACCTAATTACGTCCAGTATTTGCTCAAATTTCCAGCAAAATGAGAAATTCTCAGAAACCAGTTTTATAAAAAGTAATGTGCAATGACCATTAAAATTGAATTTTCTACGGCCTTCTTAATACATTGAAATCTACGTAAAGCGGACACTAATTTTGTCTGCTCACTGGAGGTTTCCGCTTAAAGAAAGTAAGATACATATATGGATGTGTGTCGGCGCATTCTAAACTGTCCGGTTATAGGAGTTGTCCGCAACTTGAGGTTTCAATGTTATACTAATAATTGTATCCAACTTTAACAAATTCCCTTCAAAACTTTATTTATTTTATGTGAAAGAGAATCAAGGGGCGTTAAATAGATAAAGATAGTACAAAACGCTCTTCCACTTCCACTCACCGCTACGCGGCTTGTATTGAAGTTTTGAATTTCGATTATTTTTTTCTGTGGAATGAAATAGGTTAGTTAGAACAGCTGGTTGGTTGGTGGAAGATTGGTTGGCATAGGCCTAAGAAGCTTTACATCTTTGTGCTTTATTGGTTTCGTTAGATTAAAATATTTTTCTATTACAAGTATAGTTACAGTACAACTAATTTAGTGTGGCCTATGGAAGGTGTTTTTGTGCAACGATGGAGAATGACGCATAACACGAGAGAGGAGCTCAGAGTATGTCCAGAGATAAAACCAACCANTCAAAGAAGTTTCTCTTTGTGCCAAATGGCTTTGTATTTTAGTTAGATTCAAATTTTCTTTTCTTACAAGTATTTTGTTAGTTAGAACGGTTGGTTGGTTGGTGGAGGATTGGTTGGCATTGGCCAAAGAAGCCTTACTTCTTTGTGCTTCAATAGATTAATTAGATTGGAACATTAATCACATTTTATAAATTTAGTTTGACCATCGGCCATGAAAGTGCCGATGATTAGTTGTTGTTTTTTTCAGCAAGCACTTTTGTGCAAGAACAAAGAAGAATTGTAGGGGTTGCCAAGGGTTGTTGAAGCGCAAAATATAGCCTCTCACGCCTAAATACTTGCCTCACCCCGTACTGACGTGGAGGTATCCCTTTACATAACGAGGTTAATGTGACCGCGGCTCCCGGTATGGTGGACACCAAACCTCTCTCGTGGAAATCGAGTAGAGGATGGGCTCAGCTTAGCCCACTGTAGATGGAAATGCTGCTTGAGGCGATTGCGCCATAGCTACTGGTTATTGCTTTTTCAGCAGTTGGTCCAGGATAGTGGAACTTATTATACATATTAATTGCTAACAGCTTACAGCTGCATTAATATTTTTAATAAATATTAANAAATTCTAACATATTTATTCTAATCACATAGAATATTGAATTTTCAAAATTTTCAACTTTTTAGTTTTTAAAGTATGATTACTATGAAAGCGTTTTGTTTGCACCATCTAAATTTTTTAATTTGCAAAAATTATTAAGTTTAGATGTTGCTGCATGGCGTGTACCCTTGCATTGTCAATGACTTGTTTTCTTGTGGGGCAAACCATTTCATGTATTGAAGCAGGTTGGCAATTTCTTACTCATTTTGTCGGCTTGCGTGGTATAAAAGTAATTAATACTTTAAAAATATGTAGAATCATTCATCATTAAAACGTATTGTGTGTAGCATCGGAAATCTTTTAATTTCAAAATTATTGGATCGACGATGTTGCTACAATGCGTTACCTGTCCTTAGGTTATTAATGGCTTCCCCTCCTCGACCGGATCCTATTGGATATCGAGCTTGTGGGATGACCATTTGTAACCTAAGGATTATTTTATTTAGAAAGCTAGGGTTTATAGGTTTGGAAGTATGACCCAACCCCGACTCGTTAGTGAATGCCTTTCAGCCTGACCAAGGTTATAGGGCTGGATTTAACGGATAAGTTGGGGCCGGCATACCGAGTCCCCATCACTTCGTGTGACTCATGCCATTTTTAAGATGAGGTCGATCTTATTAATGTCATGGCTAAAGCATGCGATTTCTTAGCTAGCATTCGGGCTAGTCTAAGGTGGTAATGATCATGATGGCACAGGCAGCTAATTTTAGGCTGGTGTAGTCGCAAGCAAATTGATTTTGTTCATTAAACAATTACCGAATAATTTTTTAAGATAATTTATATTCTTACCGATTTATATTAAATTCAAACTAATATTTCTTGTGTTTCCTCTAACTAACCTTACTACATCCTTTGTTTCCTATCCGATCCTCCTGCCTGAGATAGTACCTTGTCGTGGTAGGCAGGCTTAATTACTTATTATATACGGTATTAATTTTGATAATATTACATTTGACAATTAGCCTTTTGTTAGAATTATCAAAAATTTATTAAGCATATAATAAGTAAGACGAAAACTAATCACTTTAAACATATTCTGGGTTTCAATAACTCAGTAAAACATATGTCGAAAAGCAAAAACTAATAACGTCAAGCGTAACTAAAACAATGACAGGAATAATTATTGCAAACATAATTCAATTGTATTGATTGATTGATTGATTGATATTGCAATAACTAACTAATTCCGTATTGTTTGATGTAAATAAAAAGCACCGTTATTGAACATCATTTTATTGATATAATATTTTATTTGCTTAAGTTATAAACAATAATTAGTGATGTGATGAGAGTGTCGATCATACTGTCATGATTTCAAAACATTTTACACTAATCAAGATTAATAAAAACAAAAAAGTAAATACAAAGTAAAGGCTTTAACAGATAACAAAAAAATATATGTTTAAAAAACTCTTTGAAGGTTGAATTGAACTGCCTCTCAATTATAAAATTCACACTATCAATCACACAATAAAGTACAAAACTATTTATCTCGTGTATCTAAAGTTATTATTCAGCAACACATTGCATAAATGTGACTCACAGCCATTTATAACAATTAATGTAAAATTAACCCACGCTTCTTAAATATTTATCATTTCACTGGTTGAGTTCAGACTAAATCAGGTGCGCGCTTTCTGCGGTGAATTTACTTACTGAGATTACTTTCATTATATACAATCCCATATTAAATCCGTTACCGTTAAATAAATGCTTGCTAATTAAGATTATTTAAAATACCAGTGATCGGTGATGTTAATTCGTTTAGTTTGACCTAATTATTTTTTGGTTTTGTTGGTCGATGTGGGAAAAGTGGGCGCTGTCGTGTTCACATTCGGCGTGTTAATGGAATCCTGAAGATCGGCAAGCGTTGTTGGGTGGAGTAATATATCAGAATTTAAATATTCTTCCGATGAATCATCGAATAATTGACTGAAATCTATGGGATTGTTGTATGGCGTTATTTCAGACCCCGAAACCATCGGATCAGAAAATGTTGACGTTATTAATTGGTTGAGTGCTGTTGTGCCGGGCATCGTTGCTTCTGCATTCGGATTATCATTGTAGTTCAATCCGTACGGAGGAGATTCATCGTTGAAAAGCTATTGAAAATATATTATTTTTTTGTTTATTATAAAGCTGAGCGTGTTAATGAATGAACTTACCCCTAACAAAGCATTAGCGTCTAACGTCTTGCAGCTAAGCAACTCCTTAAATTGGTTCAGTTCGTGCTGCGTGTTTTCCAAATGTAGATCCAAATCTTCACTGTAACAGCCGTCAGTACACGATGTACTAAGGTAAACGTAACGTAACGTAATAAAACTGATATTGAAATATTGCAAAATAAAATTTTGAACTTACACTGAATTCAATCGTGACAATTTGTGTTTGGCTTCCTTCCTCGTTGCCACCGTCATCTCACTTTCTGCTTCTTTTTTGATACTTGTACTCGCTCCTTTTGCATCTTTAATCACATTTGTATTATAGTTACCATTCATTAAGTTTGACAGTAACGTATCCTGAGTTGCTGGATTCAAAAATATTTTATCTGCCGTTGTTAAACCCTCATCAACGATCGGTTCTTCCTCTTGCAATTCGTTGTCGGATAATAATTCTTCTAGGTTTTCTCCTTGCATCTAAAATAATTTTAATATAAATGGTTGAAAATTTAGAAAATGATTTTTTTACGATAAATTCAGAATTGTTCCAAATGGCGTCGGCGTTCGCCGATTGAGTACTTTTACCACATTCCGATGCGCTGTCAACTTTCGGACTGAATACCTGTAAATTTATATTTTAGTTTAATACATTTATTGCACATGTGTGTTTAATTGAAAAATTGCAATTATACTTGTGTCCATGAGCGGAAACATTTTTATGCTGCATAACGTGACTCATGATATCTAGCGCATAAACTTCACTTCATCACTACCAACATGAATGTAGCAACATTAGATGTTTCTCATCAAACAAATATTTGCGGAATTGTGAATGTCGGCACCACTTTTCCAGTCTATCTATACCCATGTGCGAGGCTCGCAAAGTTTTGAGTGTATTTGCGGCTCTTTATATATATTTATATATGGGTTTTTTAAGGTGCCTTAGTCAGAATTCACTTTTTCCGTTAGTATTTGCGCATTTGTGCCAATTTATTTGTTGCGGAAAAGGTTAAATAAGAAGTAAAATGTTACCTCTTGTATGTGTGAAGCATCCGCAAGCAATTCGTCCGTTAGAACATCTGCGTTGTCCAATTCATGAATAACGGGGCCTTCAGATGTTGTAGATTCTGATTTGCATACTTTAGCTTTTTTTTCGGGACTTTCATGAATCATTAAAGGTAGATGTCGTTTAACGCCCAAATTTGTCATTCGAGTTGGTTGAACCATCGTCACCAAAAATTGTATCAACTAAAATAATCAAAACAGATATAATAAGAAAATAAAAAGTAAAAAATGATTTCGACCTTATTTACAATTTGTTGTTGCTTTAAATGTTTTTGCCGGAGCAATGCAAGCTCCCGCCATAAAACGGCATTTTCTTGTTTCATTGCCGTCAATTGGCTATCTACCGATGATTGTCTCCCTTTTAAGCTTTTAACGTCGCTTAATATACCGTTAATATCTTCGGAATTCATTAGGCCCTGATTTGTACTTTCGGTTACTAATGTGTGGTTTTTAGCGGTTGTCACTTTACGTTTGATATTTTTCATTAAATCTGGTTTATTTTGTTGAAAATACGGATGGTAAAATTTTATCTCATCTTTATCCATCTCTGCACTTCCGTTATTTTCCATCGAGGACATTTTATGGAATCCATCTGGAAATTTTATTTCATATGATTTTTTTTTAATTTGTTTCGCAAAAAAACTTAACCGAGTTATTATGAGTAAACAGAAATAGAAACTGACAGAGATAACTTGAGTACGCACGTTAAGCGGTTGGTTTCCGAAGATACAAAATTAATTATTGAATAGGTTATACGATTTGCCGATACTTACACATGTTCAACTGGCGCACAAAGCTGCTCATGTTGTTATGCTTGTAATACAACGGTAAAAGATCGTACCAAAATTGAGCCTGATTTTGGATTATAAAACTGCCCCCGTTCTGCAAAATATAAAAAACGTTAGCTAATATTGCGTATTATACTGTTAATGGCTTGTCTACAATACAAACGTAAAGTTTGCATTGCAAAACTATAGGCGTAAAAGCAATTATTGTTAATTTATATTATAGCGATCCCGACAGGACATATTGATGGTGCTTAATGTGTTAAAAATGTTTAAATTAATATTATTGCAACCTAACCAACAATTAGATATAAATTTATATGATTCAAATGTAATTTAAAAAAGCTTGTGTTTGCAAAAAAGTTCTTACTGGGCCCCAAGATATCAGATGGTCTGTGCCTGGATCATTAACCATTTTCCATAATTTAGTCAGAAATGCTGGTATATTAATACTATTATCGTTCGTTGGCTGCATTTTTGTCGTGTTTCTGTAATACCCAATGAAACGTTATAATTGTTAAAAATAATGTAAATAAAACAGGTCCATTAAATTTATTGCACCACCAACATGTCTCTAGAGAACCAAAACCAATCGACTGAAGCTAGATGTTATTGCTGCCGAGCTGAACTGTCAATATTGTCAAGGTCATTTATAAATATAGCACAACTTCAACTCGATTGAAGTCGTAGGCTCGCTTTTTAAAAAATACCTGTAGAATATTTTTCTGAATTGTGTGTTGTGCTCTAACAACGTGCCAAGTGCAAAGTGCGAGTATTTACTATGTCACGTTTTTTGTCTCCAATACAAGGCCTGTTTGTGATGAATGTTAACAATGCACCAAGTACAATTTTGTCCATAGGGAAGCTTGGCGGTATCTTGTCCGAGTTACTCTATTTCATAGTGATAAATGTTACAACAGCAGCATTCTCGTCTACATTTAATCAAATGAATTTGTAGGCCGATTCTAACATGGTTCTAAGTGCACAGAACAAATAGTTGTGTAATATAGTCTTCGACTTAAAAGATCTTGTCATAATTAATGGATTAAACACGCTAATAGTTCTGTCGCAATATGTAAAGTCTGATGTAATACAGAAATTTGAATCTGGGGCCGCTCCAATACACTTGTTTTTGTTCTTAATAGCCCTGGGTACTACTGGTAATCATAGTCTGAAGCCCGTACTTACAATCTTGACATTCTTACAAAGTCTCAACTGTTCGTTGTGAGACCGCACGATTCCATTCCAGCTATTAGTTATGTCCTTAGCCTTTGCGATAAACTGATTTTCGTCTAGAATCCTGATATTTAACCAGTTGGTAAATGCCATTTTAAATTTATTGATATAATTATATATTACTTAGCGGCAGAAATGAAACTAACAAGAACTCCCTCAATAGCAACGAGTGAACGTGCTTTAAATGGCACTGTCCGATTGACGAGCGCGAGGTGTAATGTTTGGTAGGACCCACTAAACAGCGTTGCGGGTACGAATGCCAGAACTTCCTCGGACCAGTCAAACAAACGAATGCAATTGGTGTACCTGTATTTTTTAGGAAGGGTTACCACAATTAAAATAATGACATTAAATAACAAATAGTTTTTAATTTTTTATAAAAAAAAATATTTACATTAAATATATAATATAAGAATGAAACAGCGAAGCATTTATGAATTAAAGTATTTATTATTAATAAGTGTGAAATTCCGATGATATTGCAATTAGATATCTGAAAAAAATTCATCACATATTAAATCAGTCAGAATGTAAAAATAAAAATAAAACTAAAATTCTCGCAGTTGTATCATATCGTAATGATAATGATACGAATCTGCTCGTCTTTTTGGTTGTCGGAATGGGTGGTAACTGTAAGATCTGTCTTGTATAGGTGAGGTATAGTCTAAGCACTTGCCTTGCATTTCTAATGATTTCGATTGGATCACTTCGAGTTGCGGTTGGACGTAGCCTAATAATGGACGGTCAAAAGGTTCTGCCGCCCAACATTGCTCCATTAAAGTCCAGCACGGTTGCATAAAATTTGACAAGCATTCCGGCCGAATACCTGCAATAAATCGGTTTTATTTTTCTAATCCGATCTCAACCTTTTTCATACAAATTTTTATTTTGGAAGGGGCTTCATTTCAAAGCATATATATAGCGTATAACACGTTGATTGCGTTCCTGAAAAATATGATCAGTCTCTGGAGATCAATACTCAACTTTTGTTGTGTGCGGAAACGGAGATTAATAATTGAATGTTGCACATATTTAAGGCACACGGAATGAATGTCTCCGGAGACCAATGACGCAGTCAACGCAATAAAAGTATAAATTTATAGCCTCAAAAACATTTTAATAATTACCTTTGCGAACGCTTGTCCATAATTGCTCTTTATTATGAAATTGTTCGAAATGGTTGGGTAATTTCACTTGGCCGGCGCAAATATACCAAAAGAGTATTCCGAAAGCATAAACATCGACGCTAGAATCATATCTACCGGATAATAATTCCGGAGCCATATGAACAGGGGTGCCAACAATACTTCCAGACATCATGGCTTCCGGTATGCAGAATCCGAAGTCGGTTAATTTGGCCCGATCTTCATTGTCTAACTATTTAAAAAAACGCTTTAATGTCAATCAACGTAACTTATTTTTTACTTACCAAAACATTTTTTAATTTAATATCCCGATGTACTAACCCTTGCGAGTGTAAGTATCGAATACCTTCGACGACATCGATGGCAATTTGTATTCTTTTAGTCCACGTTAATCCGGACCTTAAACCACAGTACAAATCTTTAGTCATTCGTTCCATTACTAATAAAACTGCCGATGAGCTTCCACCTCCGTAGCTATGATCTATGACCGAGCCTCTTAATTTGACTATTCGTGAATGTTCCGGTATTGTTCTGAAATATATTTTTCGTAATACGTTAACAAATAACTTGTTCTCAATTACGGCAATTGAGAATAGAAAAGAAACAACTTATTTGCAAACCAGAAAAGAAAGACTACACAATAGTTTGAGAGCATGACAAAAATGGAATGGAAATGTTCTTGTATGACCTTAGTTCATGTTTACATAAATACATATAATTCAAGCTACTGGTTGCCGTTTCCGTTCAATTAAGGTTTTGCTCGAAATGAATTTTTGTTCAATTGTGCAGAACCTATTAAAAAACTAACCTTGTATAATAAAATTCCATGGCTAAATCATTCCAATGCCTATCGTCGGGTGGCACCACTGATTTCACAGCACATGGATCGACATTACCCCACGGTTCGCAAGCGAAAACAACGCCGTACTGCCCTCTGCCAATTTCCTTGGCTTGTTTCGGCATTCCGTACCTTACTAAATCACAAAGAGAGGTGCTTTCCAAAGCCAGCCTTGCAAATCTGGGCGCATGCCGCTTACGAATAGCAATACGTTGCTCTTCAGTTTGTTCCAATTTACCCGACAATTGATTTTCTAACGATCGAATGGCAGATTTAAAGGTTTCATGTGATGATTTAATATGTTCCTGGAACTAAGACAAATAAACGTAACAAATTTAACATAATAACATTTGATTTACCTGCAAACATATCGTTTTGGCCAATTTCGAAGCACTTAACGATTCAATTAAATTATTAACGACTTGCACTTGCCATTGATAATCGAATTTCGGTTGGGCGCAACTCGTCCATGGCAATTGAAAATTCAAAACAAATTTACGTAATTTATCAATGAACGTTTGTATGACTGTAAATTTCGTCGTCGATTTTAAATCTATATTGTAAGCTGCCGTTAGTATTTGTTTGACTGCGTCCGATGCCAGTAGATTTCCTTCTAATTCTTGGCAGCTTTTTTCTAAGCTTTCTAAGCACCTTTGCAATGTTCCGGTAAAGCTTTCTTGCAAACAAGCTACCGATTGTACTAATTGTACGGCAACTGAATTGCTCAATCGGCGTAGAACTAATTGGTGGATTTCCATTGTCGCCATTTTTACCGACTGTTGTTCGATTGTAATTCCTATTCAAATAAAAAATATATAAACAATTATTGCTAATTAAATAACATCGTGAATGGATTAATGCATTCACGATGGCCATTGATTTTAGGCAATAATAATCAGTGGCCGTTAGTAAAGTTAGTTTGACATTCCGAATGGGTTAAACATACCATTATAAGGATATCCAGTCAATACTTCTCCGACGTTGCTTTTCATATGTTGTAGTGTCGATTGAATAATTTTCGTAATCTCTTCTTGTTTCTCACAGGAAATATTCATTAGCGCCACATATAATTTCAACTCGACGTCTTGAGCATATAAAATCCTTTTGGGAGTGATTTGAATTTCACGGGCCATATCGAAAGCGGATAAAATAAAGATTCTTAAACATCTATTGTGGATCTACAATCGGAGTTGCATTAAATGTTTCGTTTAAATTATAAGAAAAAAAACAATCACCTCACTCAAACAAATGGACATTTTTAATAAATACGATTTCAACACTTCTTGAATGAACGGCACGAACGACTTGTTAATACTAGTATCACTTATTAAATTATTATCTAACGAACATTCCGTACAAAACGGTTTACTAATTTCATTTCCTTGAGTATTTGTTTCGCTTAAGTATCCTAAAATTGCATTTTATTGGTTAATGTTTCGTCGACGTATATAATATGTAAAAAAACGTTGAGAAGCACCATTAGTTTGTACAAACCTAATCGGATAAGCTGATCTCCAATATTTTGAAAGGCATTCGTCGACCGTTCATTATCCTTTTCAAATAAATGTTGTTCAGATTCAGTCAAAGATTCAGTGCTGATGAACGATTCAACTTTGGAAACGGTCACAAAAATGATGGGCAGTTCTTGGAATTTCTCTTTCAAAATACGAATTTCTTGAATGTCCTTCATAAAACGAGCAAATTAATATAAAAATATAAATAAATAATAAATACTTACGCTATCCGAAAGGACATCGATGGAAATTGCATAAACGATAATGGAAAGGCTGTAGTCGACATGTTTCGAAATGACTTCTTTTAATTCGTCCGATGAACAATCGGGCGGTATGATAATCGACATGTTCTCCTTTAAAATCGGATTATATAATTCCACTTCGATTGTCGGACAATGTTCCAAAGGTGATTCCGTTTCATTTCTTTGCAGATCTTCTTCCGGTATCGTTGTCCAGGCTTCTTCGTGGGCTTTTAATTTCTCCACTATTTCAAACTCATGTCCCAAAGTTAGGCGGATAGTTTTATGAAAACCGTATGTAAATTTGACCTTAAATGAAACAATTAAAACCAATTTAATAAATTGACTGATTTGTCGTTAACTGCGGTACTGTATGCTGAGCGTTTTTGTATGTGGTACAATACACTACCATTTAATCCAGTCATTTTCAATCACTGTGCGGGTTTGTGCCGCCACTGCCAGGTACAAAAATATTAAGGTTTTTATAAATTGAATCAGTTAGTAATTATTAAAAGTGTACCATGGGGGATATGTAACGCAGTCAACCCATTAGCATCTCCAACGACCATACAGATCACCACGGAAATAGTTTTTTTCATTTATAATTACTAATATGTTTTGATAAATTTTTTTTCTCGGTTAATTATTAAAAAATAATTATTATAATTGCTCGTTAAATTGATATACAAAACAATTAAAATTGATAAATAAATATTGTGATAATGTTATTTGTTTGTTTTAATTAAAAATAAGCTAGACATAACATACCCATCTCCATTTGGAACTGTAAAACGGTAAAACATTTTGATCTAATAATGCGTTTGCAAATAACGCTTTCGCGTGACAATTTTGTCCAAAGATTAATATAACGGGGCTTGCGTCTAATATTCCTTGCAACGTATCCGATAATTTGGGGCTAAATAATTGATCTTTAATCTCCCCTTTAAAACAAAAATAATAATTTCAAATTAATATTTAATTTTCATTGAAAATTGATAACTTACTGCATAAGAGATTATTGTTTTTGATGTCATCCAGTGCATTCTGTGTGTCTTTTAAAACACGTTTGAGGCTGTCGCAGTTTTTCGAAAATTTGCGAAATTCCAATGGCATATTCGTTAACATTTCTATAAAATGCTATAATTCGGCTTTTATAACGCCATGTTTTCTAATCTAGTATGTCTATAAACAATATAGACAGGATAGAATTGTTGCAAAAAAAATGAAAACAAAAACTACTCAGTGCTATTGGTATGAGTCTTTTCAGCGCTAAATCAGCTGTTTGCTAATTAGAGGGGGCAGAGAAATTCTCTACAAAGTTGGCAACGTGCTTTATTTAATCAATTTGCCAATAGATGGCGTCACAAAACATAATTTTATATATATGTATACATTTACATTAAAACCTCGTTCATCCGAACTATCTAGGATAAGCAAAGTCTCCTAATACGAAAAACAAATATAATTTTTATGTACTTGAAATGTAAAGTAATAATATAATGCACTACTTCGATTAATGTTTGGGGTAGAAAGCATTGTTATTACACAACACGTAACTTACATATCACTAAATTCATAAAACAACTGTTGCGATGCTTTCAAACTACACAGCTTAAAGATCCTGTTCAATCGATTTAATATAAAAATCAAAGACTGTCATATATATTTATTTAATCAGTTCTAAACACCTATGACAGAATAAAATACTTCTCATATATAGAGTAATGTACACTTTATAAAAATATTTGTATTAAACAGAAACCTCAATAAATATTTCATCTGTAACACGTTTTATATCTCCGAACTGGAGATTAGTTCTCTAAGAACATTTATTTTTGGCAATAGTACTCATACCGAGTTATTACACAGAGCTACAAACACAAGGGAAATTATTTTTCCTGAATTAAAAAAAAGGTTCCCTAACTGCATGTCAAGTGATTAGTATTAATGTAGAAACAAACAATGTATCGTTTAATTTGTTCAAATACGTTTTGCAATTTTTACATTGTGAATATCTTCAGATTGTATACGAAGATGTTTGTCTGCTGTAGTGTTGCATTGTTTAATTGTATAAAAAAAATCTTTTTTGCCACAATAACTTAGGTCATTAAGCCACTGAAAATGTTTCTATTATTAGACTATATTTAATATAAACGACCACTAAAGAACCCATAACTTACGTGGGAATCGAACCTGGAACCCCTAGCATTGTAGACGGTCTCTCAACCGCTACGCTGTTAAGGGCAAGTTTTAATTCCTTATTCTATTTTTAAGTTTTTTTAAAATCTTAGTATTACATTACGTAATTTGCTTTGGTATATGTCAATATGCAAAGTCTTTGTAAGACGTATTTGCACAAGTTAAATGATAAATTCGTTTGTTTTTTATATTAAAAAAATATAATTAACAAGTTAATAATAATCAGCAATATTCATATGAAATAAAAAGAATAAATGAGGAATGTTAATTTTAAAATAAACGCTTCTCATAGTTGAATAAACTGTGAACGTTGCCTTCCAATTGTGCCGAATACGATCGACGTTCGAATTTCAGCTCGCCCGTATACATCATATTCCTAAAATAGCAGCATTAAAATTATTAATTTAACAATCATCTTATTAAATTACCTGAGAAATACGAGAGATTTAGAACCTATATCTTGGCAACCGTGTCGTAAACCGCATTGTAAGTATGGGACAAATCTAAGTACGGAACCTTTATCAACGATGGAGCCGCTAACGCCTTGTGCAACCTTCAATTTATCCATTTCGCTGAAATTTAGCGTAAAATTAGTTTTTTTTCTTTTATTTAATTGTATCTTACTTATGGAAATAACGGTTCATTGCCGATCCCATTGCATCTTTACGGTCCATCGCTTCCAAACTGCCCATGCCTCGGTATTTTTTCAATCTAACTCCGTCTGAGAAAAAGTATTCGCCAGGCGCTTCGGAAGTGCCGGCTAATAGTGAACCCATCATAACTGAAAATAATTGTTTTTTATACCATCCAATAATAATCTTAACAATTTTGCTGCGGAAATTATTCCACTGTGTGTGGAGACGCACTGGTGTAACCCGTGCTTATATGTAGCTCTATAGTGGTCGGCAATATATAGGCAACATTTGAGTGCAGCCCCGCACCAGGGAATAGTACCGCTTTTCGTTTACGTGTGCCTACAGTACCCGTCCTGAACAAGTTAAATAAAAAAATTACCAGTTGAAGCTCCTAAAGATAGAGCTTTAATGATATGTCCGATAAACTGAATGCCACCATCGGCAATCACCGGAACGCCGAATCTTTTGGCGTATTCGGATACCTTATAAACGGCAGTTGCTTGGGGTCTGCCGACAGCCATCACTTCCTGCGTTATGCAAATGCTGCCACTACCCATTCCCACTCTTAAAGCATCGACACCGGCATCGATCAAATTCTTGGCTTGCTTTACAGTTACAACTAAAAATAAGCCGGTTATAATCAATCAAATGCAGGTAAATTAATTACCATTGCCGCCAATTACTTGTAGATTGGGATATGTCATTTTGATATACTTAATCATTTCAATTTGATAGATTGAATTTCCTTGAGATGAATCCTGAAAAATTAAAAGATGATTAATTAAAAATTGCAATAATGTGAATTAATTACCAACACGACAACATCAACGCCGGCTTTTTCGAGGAGAGAAAGCCTGGCTTTGTCCTCTTCCCTGGTTCCAACTGCCGCTCCTACGATAAGTTGCTTGTTTTCATCTTTGGAAGCAATCGGATAGCTTCTGGCTTTCTTTAAATCAGTACGTGCCATTAAAGCCACCAAATTGCCGTTTTCGTCAACTATCGGCAACTTTCCTTTCTTGCTTTTTTCTAAAATTGCGTTAGCTTGCGGCAATGTTACTCCTGATGTAGCCGTTACAAGATCTGTAGTCATAACCTGTTAATTATGAATATTTTATATTAAAATGTAACGGGCTACACAATTCAACAAAAATTCATTAACACATTGACCGCCGTGTGAGATAGTGCACTTTGGCTCCGGCGCTGCGTGAGTTATATGACTCATGGTAGATTTGGTTTTAAATTTTAAAATTCTAGTATGAGCCCAGGACGTACTAGCGATTTTTTGGAACGGAGTCAACGTGTTAACTCAGTATACTTGACACACTGTTATTTATATATGTGATGCAAATTTATAATATATATGCATAACACAGTCAACGTGTTAATATAAGTTGTATTTAATTGTTGATAAACTTACATCAACCAATTTGATCTTGCTGTGATTATCTTTGCCTTCCAAAAAGTCGATATCGCGTGATGTGACTATGCCGATTAACTTCCCACCCAATACACCGTTCTCTGTAATGGGAACTCCGCAAAAACCGTGTTGTTTTTTCACGTTTAATACATCCTCGACCTTAAAAAAGTTTTTTTAGTTTCGTTTTTAACGTTTTTTTATAAATACTGACATTATTCGTAGGACACAAAACGACAGGATCGTGTATAAAACCATGCTTATATTTTTTGACTTTCTGTACTTCGTTTGCTTGATATTCTGGCAGACAATTGTGATGTATAATTCCGATTCCTCCGCATAACTGAAATCAACTAATTCATTATAAAAAAATGGTTAATTATAACTAACTTACAGCCATTGCAATAGCCATATCGGCTTCCGTCACGGTATCCATTGGCGATGAAACAAGCGGCGCTTTCAATGTGATGCGTTTAGTAAGTTGTGATGATAGGTCCTATTAGCAGAATCGTTAATTAATATAAAATTATTTATAACGTGCGATAAAACTTACTACTTGGTCCGCGGAAAAATCTATATATCCCGGCAAGATGATAAAATCACTAAAAAAACCATTTTAGTTTAAAATACTACGAATAAAATACTACCAACACAAAAAATTTCTGATAACATAGTAGCAACCGTAACGAGACCATTTTTCATGCATTGGAAGCAAATGCAAAGGGCGTAAAAGTGTTTTTTAATAGGCAAAATATAAACCGCGTTTACGCCCTTTTAATACGACTCACGATATATAAAGAGTAATAAATAAACAAAAAAAAAGTTCATTGAGCTTTGTATTAATTAATTCGATTCAATTTATTATAATTATCTTACTTGTAAGTGAGCCCGTTGCCGGAATCGATCATATCTTTGGCACTCATACCGTCCTCTGGCAAATCGTTTTTTGGTGCTTCACTACGATTAGACATCTAAAAGAATTCCTTAGCTCATTATCAAAATGAATAACAAGATATTATTTATAGACGTGCAAATATATCAAACAAATATACGTAATTACAAATAAATTAGTTAAAAACAGTTTGATAAGAAAGTGATAAATGCTTGGAAAAACACGTTACAGTTCAAGAAGTATTGCGAATTTACGAATGCATAACAAATTTACTGATTAGCATATATCTTCTCAGATATATTATTTGCACAATTTTATCAACAAATAATATAAGCAACAAGCCGGTATATAATTCCACGTGGTGATTAGGTTAGAATGAAAAAATCAATACAATTTATATCAATTGATTTACTGTAAAAAGCATTTACTTTTGCTTATTAGTTTTGATGAATTATCAAATGTTTATATTTACCTTGATTGTGGTCTTAAAAGCTGTTAAAATTTCTTCTTTTTAAAAATATTATTCGTAATTTGAAGAAGGCCGTTTGAGTCTGACCGTCACCCGTCAGTCCGTCACCGTCAAATGCGTCGATTGTTGCTTGAAGTTGGCTCCGTTGGCTAATAACTCACGTGAACATAGCAGCACTTAAATGCAGTGCGCATCAAACATTAAACCAGTTCTCATCAAACAATAATTTTATTAATTAATATTAATTTATCAATATATCTCTATTCTTATCTTATATATTCATATTCTTAACACCTTGATAGTAAACATTCAAGAAAATGCTATTCAACTAAGGTTATAGTTTACATTAAATTTTCTAAGTTTAATGAGATCATTTCAGAAGACAAGGGCTAGATATCGATGAATGCTATGTAAACGTTGACTCGGTAATATAATTGATTTATAAATATTTAAAATTATTTTCCCCGATAAAATCCAAATGAGTTATCCAGACTTCAATTGCAAACATTTAGGACACATACATCTGTCATTTAGTTCCTTTACAAATTCAATAGTTAATAAAATAGTTTTTCTATGAGAAAGGTTATATTTCAATCATTTTTATAATTGCATACAATTTTAGTAAGTAATATTTTAAACACGATCATTCTCACGCCCTAACCATCTATCGTTTGTAGTCCCAGTATTGGATAAATCTTCTAATGAATCTCGTCCAGGTTTTTGGTTTACATGACGTTTGCCTTATAAACAGAAAAAAAAATTAATTACACTAGCTGTATAAGTATTTTTTATATAATTTTGCATTTGAAGAAGCGAGGAAGCTTAATAAGCCACAATTTATTCAGTTGCATATTCCAATATATAGACAAACATGTTACTAACATATTTTATGAAAATATAACAAATTTAATGGTAATTACCATTTACAGCAATTATAATCCATGGTGAATCCTGAAGGATATCCATCAATGCTTCAATTTGTTCTCTTTCCAAAACGGGTGTTTTAAAATAATCCACGTTCTGGTTGCGCTTCCTTCTGCCCAATCTCGGCCCAAACCATAAAGCATTTGATTTTCTTTTAGAATAAGCATCCAAAGATCGTTCATCCTAAAGATGAGCAGAATAAATACATTTTACAATAATTTCAGTACTTACATTATGTGTATCGGCATTGGTCACTTCAACCAAGAAACTGGTCAGCAAAAGCATCGCACAGAAGATGATTGTTACACGATCCATAGTTGATTTGTAAAGCTGCTTGAAAAGTGTCCGACTTATATACCCAACGGAAACTATAGGTGGCATTTAATAAAACATCCCCTACTGTTAATACAAATTTAAAATGATCCATTCAATTTATTCAATTCCGGCGGTGCAAATATATTTTTATTTGGGTAAATATTGATTTTTACGCTTTTGCAACAGCGCTTTGTAGCACAGCCGGTAGTTAATTTTTATTAATTGAAAAAATAATGTTAGCT